>OX393582.1:19122336-19256384 GCA_947652605.1 Elmis aenea | reverse complement strand
GTCGAGTTGTGACGTAAAGTTGTATTTTTTTAAATGGAACTTATAGTTGGCTATGACTTATTAAAATACCTTATTTTTTTCCCGCTCCAAATATATAAGGGTTGATGTAGTTATTTTCAATAATATTAAGTTTCGAAAGTTTAAACTACAATAAACTACATTACTGCAGATTCCGACTATATCGTTGTTTTCTTATTTTCATATATTTATCATGTTTATCACAACAACAAATTGCAAAACCTTCGTAATTTGTACCAAATGAGTTTTAAAAGGTTTTACACCTTGTTTTGTTTTTGTTTTCACAGTCTACTATAATTTTCTTTAAAAAAAAATTAAAAATCTTTCGCAACTTACATATTATTGAAAATAACTACATTAACCCTTATATATTTGGAATGACAAAAAATAAGGAATTTAAATAAGTCATAGCCAACTATGAGTTCCATTTAAAAAAATACAAATTTATGTCACAACTCCAATTTCGATTTTTTTTTTTAAATTGTCTACGCCAGTGCATTCTTAACTAAAGTGCCTGTAGAACGTCAAAATTGTTTTTGTTTATTTTCATAAACAAGTGAGATATGGTCATAAAACAAAAAGTCGAAAAATCGAGTTATCGGCGATAACTCGAAAACAAAAGACGATAACCAATTTTAGTTTTCACCGTTAACTTTTTCTCGAAAAAAGAGATCGAGGATGCGAGATCCGTTTTTTGATACCGCTTATAGTTACCGAGATTCCCTTAACATCGAAATTTGCCCACCCTGGGTGGTCCAAATTCGATTTTATGGGTATTTCGCTTAATATTAGGAAAAATCAACGAATTTAAATAGCCAACTATAGCTTTGATTTTAAAAAAAGGTAAGTTTGTGTCATAACTTTTTAACGACGAGTGTAATTTTTTTTTAGTATCATTGAATTTTGAATTAGCATAAAAATATCTAAAACTATTCTTCGTAAACTTTTTCGATATTTATAACAATAACAGAGATATGACACATTGTAAATGACAAAAAAAAAAAAAAAATTTCCAATAACTCAAAAACCGGAAACGATAGAATATTTTTGAAAGCTGTTCCGAGTTTGTCTTAAAAATCTAGATATATTTGGTAATTTAATTGTTTCTCTATCTTAAAAATAAGGCAAGATACCCATGTAATCCCATCGAATTTGGACCATCCTGTACATTAAAGTTACATTTATTTTCGCAATGTCGAGGACGCGCTACAAAGACTTATATTGTCGTTCACTTAAACAATTGTAACGAGTAACCACGTTAATTATACTAATTGTAAGTAAAATCTAAAAATTCATCTTTATTTTGGGTTGATACCCTTAGAATTGGTAACAGCGGCAGAGAAAATGAGGGGAGAAGAGGAAAAGTTATCAACTAGATACCGAATAGTTATTCTTATCACATTAGTAAAGTTTAAAAAAATACTCAGTGGCGGAGTACAGGGAGATCAAGCACTCATATTCTGGTAGCAGGGGCGGACTGGGTGCATAAAACTGACCGGGCAATTTCTCCAAAATCGGCCCACATAGGTAAAATAAACTTTCGCGATATCGTTTTTATGGCATTGATTGTTTTTGTCCCTCCCCGCGTTTTCGAGATTAAATTTGCTTAAAGGTTGCCAGTAAGTTATTAGATTTGCATAAGAAAATCACGTATAAAAAATTTACCCTAACTTACGCTGTTCAACTTAAAATAACGGTGTCGAAACCACCCATAGTGTAATTTAGAGGTATTACCTGTAGACTGTACAGGGTGGCTTATTTTCGATGCCTATACTGGGTATTTCGGTTATTATCCAAGATTTAAAAAAAACTAAGTACGTAGTCTCGATTTCTTTTTTCGAGAGAAATTTATTGCCGTAAACAGATTTTTGATATCTTTTTTAATTTTCGAAGTATGTATAGCCATTTTTGCATTGCCATTTTTGCATCGTTTTTTGTCCTTTATAAGATAGCTATATTAAATTTTTTTTACTCATACGAATATTGATATATTACACCTAACGTTCTTATTTTAAATAGCAACCATAGGCAAATTATATATTTTTGAAAAATGCAAAAAATAAGCTTTCGATTGATGTCAAAACCAACTATGGTTGCCATTTAAAATAAGAAAGTTAGGTGTATATATCAATATTTGTATGGGTAAAAAAATTGAACATTGCTATTTTATTAACGATAACAAACTATGCAAAAACTATCTTTTAAATTTTTCTCTATCTTTTTGTTTAAGCGAGATATTTAACATTTATGATATCTTTTTTCATACTCGAAATATAGCTAACACCATTTTTGGTATTTTCAAAAATGTTAAATATCTCGCTTAAACGACAAGACAGAGAAAAACTTTAAGGACATTTTTTGCATGGTTTTTTGTCTTTAATAAGATAGCGATGTTCATTTTTTTTTTGTTCATACAAATATTGATATATTACTCCTAACTTTCTTAAATTAAATGGCAACTATAGTTGGCTTTGACATCAATCGAAAGTTTATTATTTGCGCTTTTCAAAAATATATAATTTGCTTATGGTTGCTATTTAAAATAAGAAAGTTGGGTGTAATATATCGGTATTTATATGATTAAAAACAAATTGAATATCGCCATCTTATTAAGAACAAAAATCCATGCCAAAAATGTCTTTAAAGTTTTTTTCTATCTTTTTGTTTAAGCAAGATATTTAACATTTTTGAAAATTGCCAATAATCGTTATTTGGCTATATTTCGAAAATTAAAAAAGATATCAAAAACCTGTTTACGGTAATGAATTTCTCTCGAAAAAAAAATCGAGACTACGTACTTAGTTTTTTTCTATCTTGGATAATAACGGAGATACTCTGTATGGGCATCGAAAATAGGCCACCCTGTACGTATTGAAATTTGTATCCAAACAAATGTATTTAATAATTAAATATAAATAAATAGAAGATTAAAAATAGACAAGTAAATATATGTATATTCACAGTCATTTAATTAATTAAGTACATAGGTATTAATAATACAAATTTTGGATAATATAATAATAATGCAGTTTATGCTGCATGCGTATAATGTCCAAAATTTATTCAACACAATAATCTTTAAAAAATTTAGTGATACGTGTCCAGTCTAACTTCAGCTTATATCACTTATAATTTAACAACGAAACTTACTTGGTTAATTAATTCAATTTTCACACTGAACAAAAAATAAAGAAACTTGTATTGGTAGCCTGTAGCCTCCCCAAATGCTGTCAACAGTCTCAGCAGACATCGACCGTACACCTTAGGGTTTTTTTTTTAATGCGCTGACGTAAACAGTCACTAAAAGTAACACTAACACCCGGCATTTTTTATTAAGTTGGTAAAATAAAGCTGATTATATAGTAATAGAAAAATTCATTTAGATTTGGAAATGATTTGGTGTTAACGCCACCGACATCGGCCCTTGAACCCATCGGCCCACCGGGCATTTGCCCGGTTGCCCGGCGGGCCAATCCGCCCCTGTCTGGTAGTAACCACTTGTACTATGCTTTTTTTGCATCTTTATATAATCATCCATAAATAAATACCGATTGATATAATGGAGTAAACATTTTCTTACCTGATTACACTCTTGAAAACCTCCGATTCCCTCATGATCCTGTGGTGCAGATCCCCCAATAACGAGCAGTGGCCAACAATTTACTTGTGCGTTTGCCATACCCCCAACGGTATGCAGCATTCCAGGTCCAGAGACTACAAGACAAACCCCTGGAGTTCCTGTGAGATAACCTATGGCCTGCGCCGCGTAACACGCTGCCTGTTCATTTCGCATTCCTATGAAATGCAACCCTGCCCCCTGCATGGCCATACTGAGCTCGATAACAGGAAATCCGATAATTCCAAATACATATTGTATGCCCTGAAACAATCGGAATAATATATGTCCTTGTGTATAATGCAAAACAAACAGTTTAATAAGTAATGGAGAGAAGCACATAAACGAAATAAAATTAATACTTTATTTAATTTTTTACATAAGTTGAAAGCCTTTGCTTTAAAAGTAAGTAAAGAACTTAACCCATGTCGTTACTTAAGCAATTTAAAAAAAATATATTTAAAGGTCAAATGTTATTGCAGCCAAAAAAACAGACTTCACAACTCTTTTGTAAATGTTTGAATTATTTATGTTATTCGTTTAAACAAATTTTTAGGTTTTTACTTATTTTACTTGTAAGAAGAATCTAAGAACTTCATCTGGATATAGCTACACAACGAAAACCATAAATAAAATCTTGAGCAAGGTTAAACCACAAACAAAAACATTAATAAGAGGTACAAGTACATTCAAAGATGTTTTAAACATTAAGGCAGTGATTTTCAACTTGTGAGGGGTCAACATGTCTGAAGGGGTACGCGAAGAAAATTAGAAATAGAAGGCAAAACTATTTATTAAAACAAGAAGAAAAAAACAATAACATAAAATACCCACTGAAAATGGCAGCAGTCACGCATATGATGGATTCTAGAAGCCTCATAGCTAGTGTTCTGGGTTTCAATATATTTTTAATTTTACATTAGCTAAAAAAGGTACCAACAAAAATAAATAATACTCTCACACAGGGTTGATAAAAATCATGATTTTAAAAAAAAAAATCAAAAAAATCGATTTATTTGATTTAAATCAGATTTTTTTAAAATTAAATCAAATGTTCATATTTGCACGCTATTTCTGTTTTGTGCTAATATATTTAATAACCAATATATTTAATTCATTGGAGAATTTTTGTTAAAATAAAAAATTAAATATAATGAATAAAAATTTCGAAAAAAATCAGTGCTAAATAGTGATGTTATATATAATTAAGTCTTTGTCTTAACAAGCAATAAACAGTATGATTATATTTATATTTCAAAGTGTAGTATATGATCTACAAAACCATGCTTGCTATTCATCATCAACTATATGTGACCTGTGATCAAATTCTATGCCTGAAAATACTTGTCTAAACATGCAAATGCAGTTTTGTATGTAAGGGTATCCCAGATTCTGTTATTCAGTTCATTTTAGTTAGCAAACGTGTACACATCACATAAATAAACGCAACATAATGTCAGGAAGGAAAAGGGATAGTGTTTGGCAACATTTTATAGAAAAATCAAACAAATTGAAAGGGAAAGCTGGGAGCAGAGCAGTTTGTAAATATTGCAAAGAAGAAATACAAGGTCTGGTACAAAGATTAAAAGCACACCGTGAACAATATCAGAAGAAACAAATACATATGAATGAAGTTACTGAATGTAATACAGAAGATACTGACACAGATTCTAATCCTACCACCATAGAAACAAATCAACCGAAAGAGTTTTTTGATCCACAACCTAGTACGTCTAGAATGGATACAAATACAAATATAAGCTCACCACCTGCTAAAAAAAAAAGAAATGACTGAAAATTTATTAATGAAATCATTTTGTAGTGCGTACTTCTAACGAGTTAAAGAAAAATCTTGATAGACAAATCGCAAAAGCTATTTATGCGACAAATAGTAGTTTCAGATGTATCGAACAACCAGAAGTGATAAAAGCAATCGAAATGTTACGGCCAGGTTATTCACCACCTTCTAGGTTCGCTGTATCTTCAACATTATTAAATGAAGTGTACATGGAAGAAAAAGAAAAATGTCTTGCAAAATTAACAAATAGTTCGGTTTGCCTTTCCTTAGATGGTTGGTCAAATGTACATAACGAACCGATAATTTGCGCTACTGTAACAACAGATTATGGATCAACCTTCCTCCTTGAAAGTATAGATACATCAGGACATGCACATACAGCCGATTATTTAACAAGTATAGCAATCAGTTTAATAAATAAGTGCAAAACTCAATATAATTGTGCAGTTTCAAGTTTCGTTACAGATAATGCAGCTAATATGAGCAAAATGAGAGAAAACATTAAAAATGAAGTAACCGATGTAAATGTGATAACCTATGGATGTTCAGCACACATTCTAAATTTACTTTCCAAGGACTTGCAGATACGAGATATTAAAGAAAATGTTGTGCATGTTGTTAAGTATTTCCGTAATAATCATTTGGCAAGTGCTAAATATAAAGCTGCCGGAGGTAAGGCGTTAATATTGCCTCAAGACGTAAGATGGAATACTCTTGCAAATGTTTTATTATTTAAAAATATCGTTTAAATAAATCAGTATAGTTTTAGATAAATGTCGTTGCCAATGGTCTTCGTTACTACAACTGTACATAAATAAATGAATAACTGAGCTACTCTGATGCCAAAGTGTTCAACTCCAAGATATAAAATGCAAAGGAAAATGATTAAATTACTAACATTATTTTTAAAAATTTTAATTAAAATACACTTAGAAACAAATATTATATGGTATATTATAGGTTCAGTTGTTTTATACTAAAAGATACAACAAAAAGTAAATATCTGTATAGGTATCACAAATGGAAATGGCTTTTGAAATATGTTAGCTGGTATTAAAAAGCCCAACAAGTTTCATGGGGATAAATAGAATTATCGAGATTAATTAATCGATTCGTTTCTGAGAAGTTGAGCACTAATTATATGCTCTAGGACTTGAATTGACAGAATGACAAAAGGTGGAGTTGATCAGTTCAGCATCTGAGTGGTTCAATTAAGAAAGCTGTTGACGAAGAGAGAAAAGTCTTAAAATTAATCTATACATTCTTCAAGCAGATGTCTAGAAATAATATAAGCGATTTTTGTCTAAACTTGTGTTCTTTTCTAACAACATGTCTACCTCTTCATTCCACGATATTATCAATTTTCTAGTTCCTAATTCATGGCTTTAAAATCGTTTGCATTAAATTTAATCGCATTTCTGTTAAAATTAAATTTAAAAATTGAAATCCGTCAATTTGGTCCAGAAAAAATTATACAACAGTCTATACAATTTCAAAAATTTTTAAAAATCGTCCTGAAGAAAATATATGAACACGTTCATCGCCAAGCCAATTTAAGATAAAATTTCCCCACAGCCCACAATAAAATTTGTTCTTGTTAATCTGATGCAAGATCTGACACTGCGCCAGAAAAACTTGGTGGTGTCATCCATATACGGCTAACATGGAGACCAAAGTGTTAAAGCAACTTAAAAAAAAATTACTCCACATATAAAAATGTGAACATAAGAAATAGCAATTATGAGATAATTTGCACCTACTAAAGGATGTTTCAACAAGAGATGTAGGATCGTTTTTTAAATAAAATATCAAAAAAACACGATAAATATTTTTTTTAAATTTCGTTAAAGAGACATAATAGATTATGCACAGAGTACCACATCGTCCAAATGGCCGCCTCGGCTCTTTTTACTGACCGTCACAAGTGAAGATTATGCGCGCTTCTCACGTTGTCCAATCCGATGTATATTAGCTGTCAATGGTCCAATCGTCGCATTAAAAAGAGAGGATGTATATCTGTACCGTTGACTATGTTACGCAAAATTTGAACTACTAGCAATATATGTTTATTAGATATATGATAACAGATAACACCTTAATCATTTTTCATAACAAAATATTGTAAATTGTAAGTGACGTAAGTTATCGTGACGTTATCATTTCTTCTCTAGTATCATATATTTTAAGAAATGTAATAAAACATAACTGTAAGACAACAACAGTCGCGTTATGGACCCAAAACAATAACAGTATACAATGCTCAATCTTGACAGTGATTGTTCGATACAACTAAATAATTTTAAAAAATATGCTTGAAAACAATATTGAATTATGTACTGAGCAATAAAACCACGTCGACTGAAACCCGCAATAACGATAATTGCAATGTTATCTTAACATCACAAAAGGTCAAGTGATTTATTATTATTATCATCATAAACACGTCTTTATTTTACCGTTTGATTTTTTCGCTTTTAAATAAATTCTATGAGTGCAACGAAATATGATACTTAAAATAAAAAAATTTTTTCTTTTATGCTGTAATAAAAAAATCTTAAAAGTTTGCAATGTTTAATCGCTTAATAAATAAACGCTTATGGACACTCTTATCCATTAATCATAATTAAAGCTATAAAAACTGATTTTTAAATCACAGATATATTGATTATTTATTTAATTCGTTTAAATTCCTAAGCATTAAACAAACAATACTTTAATGTGATTAGGATAACGAAAAAAGGGCAAACTGTCTTTATGTTTAACTATTTGTTTCTTCTGTAATTATCTAAATCTAAACACATATCTAATTGACAGAAGTGTTGTTAAAAAAAAAAACAAAGTTTTAACTGGTTTTAAACAGGTTTTTTTTAATATATTGTTTCAATTTACATTGATTCCGATATGTTTCGTCAATATAGGTTTTATTGACTTCCTCAGGGAACTATGTTATATAATGAAGCAATAATTTTCTAAGTTGTTAGACAAGGATGATTCCAGAAAAGTAAAAAACACATTGTTCAATTACGATGCCACGTGTATGTCGAATATTCTTTTTCTTCTTTTTTGTTATTCACACAATATATATTATTTTAGTATTTATAATAGTGATGGTTATTTAACAGTTATGACGTAAAAACACATTATACATAGAACATATTAAAATTTTTTTGACAATATACGGTAAAGTTAACAAACAAACACATTAAAAATTGTTACTTAAAACTTTAATGTGTTTGTTTGTTAACTTTACCGTATATTGTCAAAAAAATTTTAATATGTTCTATGTAGGTATAATGTGTTTTTACGTCATAACTGTTAAATAACCATCACTATTATAAATACTAAAATAATATATATTGTGTGAATAACAAAAAAGAAGAAAAAGAATATTCGACATACACGTGGCATCGTAATTGAACAATGTGTTTTTTACTTTTCTGGAATCATCCTTGTCTAACAACTTAGAAAATTATTGCTTCATTATATAACATAGTTCCCTGAGGAAGTCAATAAAACCTATATTGACGAAACATGTCGGAATCAATGTAAATTGAAACAATATATTAAAAAAAACCTGTTTAAAACCAGTTAAAACTTTGTTTTTTTTTTTAACAACACTTCTGTCAATCAAAAAATAACAGGATATCTTAAATTAATCACATATCTAATGTTATAGTTTATCAGTGTTGTGTTCTTCTGGTTCCGATGAACATTAGCGGGTCACATCCAATTTAATAAAATTCTTTAGTAAAATACTAACTATTTTATTTGTATAGTACAAAGTAGCATTTATTAACTAGTTTTAATTATAATGTACAGGGTGGTCCAAATTCGATGGGATTGCATGGGTATCTCGCTTAATAGGCAAGATAGAGAAACGGTTAAATTAACAAAACTGGGCAGTTTTTTGGGACATACTCAGAACCGTTTTCAAAAATATAATATCATTTCCGGTTTTTGAGATATTAGAGAAAAACTGTTTTTTTGTCATATTAATAATGTGTCATATCTCCGTTATTGTTGTAAATATCAAAGAAGTTTATTAATAATATTTTTAGATATTTCTATGTTAAGTTTGACTACACAAAAAAAAAGAGTTTACGCTCGCCGTTAAAAAGTTATGACACAAACTTACTTTTTTTAAATAGAAGCTATAGTTGGCTATGGCCTATTTAAATTCCTTATTTTTTTCTCATTCCAAATATATAAGGGTTGATGTATTTATTTTCAATAATACGCAAGTTACAAAGGTTTTTCAATTTTTTTAAAGATGAAAAACAAAAAGTAGGCTGTGGAAACAAAAAAAATCAAGAAAAACAGAAAATGATAGAATATATTTGACAACTGTTCTGACTTCATCTCAAAAAGTGCACATTTTTGGTAATTTAACCGTTTCTCTATCTTGCCTATTTAGCGAGATACCCATGCAATCCCATCGAATTTGGACCACCCTGTACTCGAGTTTATTAAATAAGTTGATTTTTGTAGAAAGAATATGAACGTCTGAATGAATCTTAATATTGATTGAGCTAATCTGAGCTTTTCACGTATATACAGGGTGGTCCACTTTTTTGTAGCAGGACTTTAACAGTCGATACAAAAACTTAAAAGCGAACTTTTCGCGAAAATAGTACAATAAATCAAATTTCGCGCCAAACGGTGGCAGATACCAAGAAAAGTCAGAAACACTTTTTGTTTAGAATAAAATGCTCTACCCAAAACCAAGTTCGAGTTTGATTTTGAACAGGTCCGTACTAGTTTTTTTTATAAAATGGATTGAAACTGAACCCCCACAACTCCGCCACTGGTTGCTTGTGGGACCTGAAATTTTCACCGATTGTGGTTACCTGTAAGGTGGTTGAGAAACGGTTAAACATTATCGTCATTTTTTCGAAAATTTCAACACCCTGTATCTTTAAAATGAAGCGTTTTTGGACCCATGTTAATATGGAATATTCACTTTGCAATAGGTTTTTCAATCGACTGTTAAAGTCCTGCTACTAAAAAGTGGATGACCCTGTATAGGTCGAGAAAGTTCTGAATACTAAATTAGAGCACAAAGGAAGTTAAAGGTTCACATTACTGACCATTCGTAATAACAGCGATTTAAACAAACAGTTCAAAGTTAGGAAAAGCAGGGGTTTGGAGCGGAGCTCGGAGCTGGAGAACGGAGCAGTGGAGCAATGGGTTTTTGCCCGGAGCAGGAGCGGAGTACGGAGCAAATAATTTTGATTGCTCCACTGCTCCAGTTTATTATGTAAAATTTAAAAAAAAACTACTTTTTTTTTCTATTTTTCAACGTTTGAAGATCAATAATCTGTTTTTTCAAACATTTATTTAACTTCAGTTGTTTGTTAGGGCCAAATATTGTTATTTTTGACCAACTTCTGCATATCCGATAAAATTAAAACTTTGATTTTAAAAACATTTTTGTTAGTCAAAAAACTTTTTAAAAACATTTTTGTTAGTCAAAAAACTTTTTAAAAAATGTTAACAATATTTGGAACATGGAGCGGAGCTGGAGCAGGCATTTTGATGCCGGAGCGGAGCTGGAGCGGAGCAATTAAAAAATGGGATTGCTCCAAACCCCTGAGGAAAACATCCAAAATTATGATGAATTTTTCGCGTTTTTCTCCGGAACCGTTTACGATTTTTTCAAAAACTTGGCACCATTTTACTTGCAAAGGATTGGTGCATTGGTAAATAGGAAAATTTAGATTTTGTCTTTGACTGTTTCATGGCCAACGCAATAGCAAAAATTACTTTTATTATTCAACTGTTCAGTTTATCCCTTATTTTTTCGAAGAAAATGGGCAGTGGCACGTATAAATCTGCAAAACATTAGTATTGATGTTCTTGATGCAATAAACACAGCCTCAATCAAATTTTAGCAAATACTGGATAACCTATTTTCCAGGTAACCCAAATGCATTGATACAATGAATAAATTATATACGAATACGATAAAAAACAAAAACAAATAAATTTTCATCAAATCCAATCATTATCCCTAATCCCTAATCATTATCTAACAAAATTATTTCTCCTATTCCTATGAATCGAGAGTTAACTATACAGGGTGTGTAAAAATTGGCGGAAGCGCTACACGTGGCGATGTTCTTCGTAAAATTCCAAGTCGAAAATCTTAATACGAAAATGTTGTACCATGCTTGCTGTGTCTGCAAGAGGTCCTCAAAGTTTTGACATTTAGTCCTTTAATAAGCGTTATTATTTAATACTTGCAAATGAAAACGCTGCAATTTGGAATAAAAATAAATTTCGGATAGTATTTTTTCCTAGATATTGTGTTCTTCCTTTCAAAAATTGGCGTTGAAAATATGTAAATCACTGATTTGAATGAAAATAATACATATGGCAACATTGTCATTAGCTGTCATCTCTGATTTTCTCGTAATTATTTCTAGTTTGTGTTTTACGATACCCAAAAGTTTGCAGCTATGTTTACGAACTGAAGGCTTTCAGTTCGAACAAAAATTGTAAATACCTAAGTAAAAATTGCTGATAAAAAAATGTCCAAATGCAAATCAATGTATGCATTGTTGCCAATTTATTTTTTCTTTAAATGGTTCCTGAGGCCATAGGAAGCATGGTACAACATTTTCGCATTAAGATTTTCTACATAGAATTTTACGAAGAACATCGTCACGTGTAGCGCTTCCGCCAATTTATACACACCCTGTATAGGAGTATTATTTATTGTTTTTTAAACTATAAATTTGATCATTCAATTGTTAAATAAAACATCATTTACCAATAGTTTTCGATACAATTTTACCGGTTGCGACACACATACCGCCTATATTTTATCAGTCACATCATAGATGGCACTACGCATCACGAACCAAGTAAATTAAGAAAATATAACAAATAACCCCAAAAGTTGAAGGTTTTTAATTAATAGACTATAGCTCAAAATCAATGTATTTACACTGACAACATTCTAAAATTTACCTGTTCCTTCAGTGCTTGGGCAATAACAGTATTTCCATCAATGTCATCATCCATTTTTACGTACTTTCGCACTTTGAAACCAACACAACAATCTCCCAACTTTTACTGTGACCTGACGGTTTCTATTGCTACTTTATTTTTGAACTGATAACGCAAAAATAGATAAACAATTCATTTACGCTGACATTCACGCTGTACTTTAACCCAGCTCTAAATTCAAGGTAAACATTCAAATTATACAGTAAATTCCTAACAAGAATTGATTTGTAGGCTTAAAAATCATGATGCATTAATAATCCTAATGTATTTATTATTTTAAAAATATTTTTACATCCACTATAGTAATGCTACATACAAGATTCAGTCAAATAAATTAAAACATATTAAAAAATAATGGACAATAGTAAAATATCTCAATTATTATACAACAGTTTGTGCCATCTACTGATGGAGTCTAAACTATTTCTATATTTTGGTGCTTTCTGTAATGCCGGCTTCTTTCACTGTACCGTTGGCGCCGTTTTCAAACGCTGGATTATCTACTCCGTTTGCGTCTGATATGCGATTCCACGGTTGCTGCTCTCCTGTTCCAAAAATGCAAAAGAGAATTCCACTTGCTATATAAACGGAGGCGCCGATACTGAAGATTATTTGCCATTCGTGTAGTCCATTCTAAAAACATAGGAAATATTTTTTTACGGGAAATTATAATAATTTATTAATACAGTGTCATACACAACTTGATTAAGCATTATAACGTGACTGCATTTTATACCAAACAAATTGTTTCATATTTAAAAAAAAAAACATAACCGACTCTGACATGTATGAATATCAGTTCAAATATAATCAATACCAAAAGGTTTGATTATTGTGATTTGAAAACATTGTATTTTATTAAGAAAACAGTAATGCACAAATTCATATGAGTATGAGATCGAAATTTTTGTTTGGAGAACAGAACTTTCAAATACATTTATCAAATTTCAACTAACGATATTGTACAGGGTGGACCAAATTCGAATGTTTTACGGGGTATCTCGGTTACCGTAATAGTTAGCAAAAATCTGATATGTGTCTCTTGGGCTATGTTTTTGAAAAAACAACGCTGATGTAATCAGATTTTTTATCGCTTTTTATTTCGGCACTACAGACGAAAAATGAAATTTCATCGTTTTTGAAAATTTACTATAACTTCTTTATTTATTAAAATTGAACAAAATGTTTTAAAGGTTTTTTATGAACATTTTTATGCTTAATTTAAAAACAAAATTATTTTTTTTAGCGACATTGACATTCGAGATATGAAATAACTTTATAATGTTTTAAATAAAACCGCTAGTTGGCCATGACTTTATATTTTAAAAAATATTTTAGCTTTAACAAAATAGTCTTTTATATTTGTTGCAAAAAATGACCGAGATATGGCTAATTTTGTAAAAATTTCCGTATTAAAGTTTGCCATGATTTCGTAAACCAGTTCTGTTTGGGGGGTGACCTTTAAACAATTAAAAAAATGATAAATATAAATAAGGACTCGCCTAATAAATATGTACGTTCAGATATTTTTGTCACAGTTTTAATTAAAAGGGTTATTTTTATAAGGGTCGTCCAGTTGCTATTGCAAATCTGATAATAAAAATGCGCTTATCAGGAAGAAGTTGTCAAAAATACATACTTCAAATTTGCCTACAAATACTTCGCTTTTTGTGATCTTAATGTACAATTTAATTGTTAAGGAATGCAAAGATGAATATTTAATGCAGTATGCGCGCCAATATTTGCAGTTAAGATGTTTAGGCCTTAACACTAAAGCAAAAACAAAGCTTACAGATTCAAAAGTAAGATTTTTAGGAAGAATCGAAGGATGTTAGTCTACATTAGATCAGCAATGATAAAATTCAAAAGACGTTAGGAATGGAAGACATTAACGACGAGATGGAGCAAAAAAGTAGGTTCGCTAAAATTAGATTAATAATAAACATCGAAGGAAAAAAAAGGAAATACTAAAGAGAAAATAAAAAAATGAAGTAAGAGGGAGACTAAAAAAATATAAAAAAATCTGTTGAAAAGAGGTGGCACAGCCACAACTAAGGAATGATGAAAAAATAAATTAAAACTAAAATTTAAAAGAAAATTTAAAACATTCAAAAAATTCAAAATGTTAAAATAATGAATTAGAAAAATATACGTTACTTTTGAAAGGTATAGGACGATCTGATTAAAAATAAAATGAGAAAGAAACACTTTGTAATTGGTGCTGTACAGGGTGGTCCAAATTCGATGGTATTACATGGGTATCTCGCTTAATATTCAAGATGGAGAAACGGTTAAATTACAAAAAATGTGCAGTTTTTTAAGGCAATGTCAGAACCGTTTTCAAAACTCGTACTTACTTTTTCGGCTGTAATGTATCCTGTAATAATCGGGGTAATAAAACCTGTCGCAGAACCAAAACAGTTGATAATTCCATATAAACTACCAGCAAAATTTGGTGCCAAGTCCTGGGAATTTTGTAAATTGGTTAATGTGGCCGCGCCATTCATACCAAGTGATAAAGTGATCAACGTCACCGCTGCAGCTATATTACATCCAGTTGCGGTCAATACATAAAGTAATATTCCAGGCAAAAAATGTGCTGAAAAAGATGAACAATGTTTATAGAAATGTTCGCATTAAGAAAGAATCAATTTATAGGATAACTACCTATAGTATTATATTAGCAAACGGTATACAGGGTGCCCATTTTTCTAACCTGTTGTATGGGTAACTCCGTTAATATTAGAGATACAGAAACGTTTAAATTGGCAAATTTGTGCAGAATTTAAAGCGAAATCTGATGCAATTTTCAAATTTGACCTACGTCATCAACTTTTTGAAATATTTTGAAAAAACTGAAAAAGGTCGATTTTTTCAAACTTGAATAATTCCGTAACCATATGAGTTAGAACAAAAATAAAAATTGGCTGTTATAGATATTTTTACGTAGATTTTAAATATGTTAACGAAATTTTCATAGCACTCTCGATTTCCGAGTTATAGCACAAACTTGCATTTTTTTAAATGGAAGTCATAGTTGGCTGTGGTCTTATTAAAAAGGTAATTTTTTTCTCGTTTCAATGATATAAGGTTTGTTATGCTTTACTCTTGTAGTTTTTCTTTAAATAAGGAAAAATCATTTTACATGTTCACTGCCTACTAATAGATGGGAGTTATCCCGTGTTGATGTTCTTTTTTTTTCTATGTGACATTTAAAAGTTGTCTCTTATCGTTAGTGTAGCAGTTATTAGCCAGTTACAAATTTTAAAAACAAAACCTCAGAGTTCGTCAAATAAAATTTATTGTTTGTTATACGTATAAATCTCTCTCGTGTTGATCAAAATTTTTGATTAAGTTTATTGTAAATTTCAAAAACAATGTTTTCTAATGAAGAAAAAAACGCCATGCTTTTTTATTACTACGCCTGTAATAGAAATAGTAGAAATTCAAGTGAAATGTATTTGCAAAGATTTATGGTAGGAGTCAACCAAGAAAGAAATTAGTTATTTTCGTTATTAGAAACCAATTTAAAAAAATAAGGGTCATTTACAAAATCCAAAGGTTTGAAAATTAAATTTAAGCAAGAAGATGAAGAGATAGTCCTGGCATACGTAAATTATAAACCAACATCATCTACCCGGGAGTTGTCCCTTGAATGTGGTGTCAACTGAAAAGGCTCGACATTTTAAAACAATCAATTTAAGCCATATAATATCCATAATAGCCATATCATATTGGCAATACTTTGTATCCTAATGATTTACAAAGAAGATTAAATTACGTCCGATAGTTTTTAGAAGAAACAAATACTAACCCAAATTTTACTCACACAATTTTATTTACTGATGAAGCCAAATTCACAAATAATACAATATTTAACAGACACAATTATATTTACTGGTCTCAAAATAATCCTCGCCGTACTATTGAAAGACGAGATCAGAATATGTTTTAGATAAATGTTTGGTAGTACAAAAATAATTGGTCCATACTTTTACAATGACAATTTAAATGGTGATCGGTATTTGCCATTTTTGCAAAATGAACTGGACATCATATTAGATGAAGTTCCGTTGAATTTAGTGCAAAATTTTAATTATTTTTAACATGACGGTGCTCCTGCGCACAATTCAAGAACTGTGTCTGATTATCTGTCTAATCGTTTTTCTAGATGTATTGGCAATAATGACACTGTGAGATGGCCGGCCAAATCACCGGATTTAACACCACTTGATTTTTTTTTTGTGGGGTACGCTTAAAGATAAGGTGTATACCAAAAAGCTTGATAATATTTCTTCATTAGAAAACATTGTTTTTGAATTTATAATAAAGTCAAACAAAAATTTTGATCGAAACGAGAGAGATATTTATACGTATAACAAACAATAAATTTTATTTGACAAACTCTGAGGTTTTGTTTTTAAAATTTGTAACTGGCTAATAACTGCTACACTAACGATAAGAGACAACTCTTAAATGTCACATAGAAAAAAAAAGAACATCAACACGGGATAACTCCCATCTATTAGTAGGCAGTGAACATGTAAAATGATTTTTCCTTATTTAAAGAAAAACTACAAGAGTAAAGCATAACAAACCTTATATCATTGAAACGAGATAAAAATTACCTTTTTAATAAGACCACAGCCAACTATGACTTCCATTTAAAAAAATGCAAGTTTGTGCTATAACTCGGAAATCGAGAGTGCGATGAAAATTTCGTTAACATATTTAAAATCTACGTAAACATATCTATAACAGCCAATTTTTATTTTTGTTCTAACTCATATGGTTACGGAATTATTCAAGTTTGAAAAAATCGACCTTTTTCAGTTTTTTCAAAATATTTCAAAAAGTTGATGACGTAGGTCAAATTTGAAAATGGCATCAGATTTCGCTTTAAATTCTGCACAAATTTGCCAATTTAAACGTTTTTGTATCTCTAATATTAACGGAGTTACCCATACAACAGGTTAGAAAAATGGGCAACCTGTATACTTTTCTCTACGACCACTAATGTAAATGACTCTTACCGTCCAGCCAGCATGCATAGTAAGTGGGTCCTTACGCACGGTGAGCAAAAAGCACAGTTTTTCAAAGAAATGATCAAAGTAGACTCACTTCCTGCATGCCTAGTGAGTTATAACGCACGGTAAGCACACTTGTAGAGAAATTTCAAAGTAGGCTTACGTCAAAATTGACAAAAAAACGTAATTACATGTGTAAGTTAGCCAAAAAGCCGTTAAAATCGTAGGTATTATGTGATCGTAGAAAAAGTAAGCTACATAACACGAGTTGTAAAGCAATTACGCACTCGTGGAAATAGACACTCGTCGCTACGCGGCTCCATACGCAACTTTTTCACTCGTGCGTAATATGCTTCTTACAATTCTTGTTATGTAATATACTATTACATTGTTTGTAAGTATGTAAGCTATACTTAAAGAATATTTTATAATTGTAACTAAATGTTACACATACCTACTTAAATATATTGTAACCTCGTAACTTTTTAAAACTACATGTGTTATAAAATAAACTGATTGTGTGTAAGTTAAAATGTTGTTTTTAAAGTTGAATTTAAGTGCCTAGTCAAGATTTCTGTCTGTTTAAAAGTATTTTAACTTAATGAGCTAATAGTAAGTTATTTTTGATTTATTGTCAGAAAATAATCAAAACCATATACGATAATTTATAATTGATAAAGTAAAGCTCATTCACAACATGAAACACAATAAAAATAAACTGGTGTGGCCACCAAAAGCCTTTTGCCATAACCATATTGTGTGTATCTCCGTATGTGTGTTTGTGTATACCTGGTGTCCACATGCAAGCTCGAACATAGGAGTTTAACATTGTTTCGAACGTTTTCGTGAATTACAGCTCGCCAGTTCAACTTATACGAAAGGTAATGGTACCAATAGAGGAATAAAATTATTGCGCATCTAATGATATTAGTGTTAATACTAAAGGTACGATGTTTAGATTAAGATATTAATTATTATTTTTAAATGCACCAAAACGAATAATTACTTCAATAAAGAATAGGTTTTCAAGATAAAATCAGGAGATCTGGTTCCAGCAAGACGCATTTCGACTTAGATGTTAAGACATTTTTTAAATGGTGCCATAAATTGGCCATACAGATCTCCGGGCTAAACACTTTTGACTTTTTTCTATGGCGCTAAAGTTTAATTTTTTAAATTAATTTTATTTATTATTCTACAATTTTTTTTTTATCGGAATATAAGTACCTACACATTGTAGAATTTAGAACCCTACATGGACTACATTTGTACATAAAGAAAATATTTTTATTAACTGTTATTTTCTCATAATTTATGATTAACGTTAAAACTTATAACACCCTCATTATTTGAAACACGTACCAAAAATCTGGAAAATAGCAGAAGTAATAATGATCCAAAAGCAGGGAAAACCACCACAAGAAGTTACCTCGTATAGACCGATCTCATTGCTACCCGTTATCTCCAAACTCTTTGAAAAATTGCTCTTAAAGCGAATGAAGATCATAATCGAAAGAAAAAATATCATACCAACTCATCAATTTGGATTCCGAGAGGAACACTCTACAATAGACCAAGTACACAGAGTCACAGATCTGATAGAAAAAGCTCTAGAAGAAAAGAAAATATGTGCTGCAATTTTCCTAGACGTCAAACAAGCTTTTGATAAGGTCTGGCATAAAGGGCTAATGATTAAACTGCAAACGTTATTACCAGGGCAGTATTGCCAAATACTAAAATCCTATATCTCAGGAAGACTATTCAGTATAAAGCAGGGAAATTATTATTCCGGGCTCAAAGACATAAAAGCAGGCGTTCCTCAAGGAAGCGTGCTAGGGCCAGTTTTATACCTCTTATATACCCACGATATTCCACAAACTAACGGCACCACAATAGCAACGTTCGCAGACGATACCACAGTGTTAGCGGTAGAAGAAAACATCGTAGAAGCAACTAACAAGCTGCAGCAGGCCATAAACAAAATAAGCACATGGACAGAAAAATGGCGCATTAAGCTAAACGAAACGAAGTCGGTCCACGTCAATTTTACCAATCGTAAAACACATCACATCCCAATAAAAATTGGTGGCAACCGATTACCGCACTCAAACTCTGCAAAATACCTAGAAATGACACTGGATGCTAAGCTTCGATGGAGCGAACACGTGAAGAAGAAGAGAGAAGAACTAAACATAAAGTATAAAAAAATGAACTGGCTTCTGGGAAGCAAATCCCAACTATCAATGCGAAACAAAACCTTAGTATATAACCAGATACTGAAACCGGTCTGGACTTATGGAGCACAGCTCTGGGGCTGTGCGAGTAAAAGCAATATTAAAATCATCCAAAAATTTCAGAACAAAGTGGTAAGGGGAATTGTAAATGCCCCATGGTACTGTCGAAACAATGATATCCATAAAGACCTTGGAGCCAATCATGTTACCGAGGAGATTAAGAAATCAGCCAAGAAGCACGAGGACCGACTACACCGGCACGTCAACGTGGAGGTAGTGCAGCTTCTTGACAACGCTTCAATAGTGCGAAGGCTAAAACGAACTAAGCCGTTCGAACTTGTATAAGCTCGCTTGGTAGTGTAGTGTAGTGAAGTGGGCAGGCCAGGGACGTGCCCAAGTGGAAACCAGGAAATAGGACACACCGAGGGGAGGAGTTCTATTATTTGTAGTAACTAGTAGATTAAGATAGATTTAAGGTGCTCGTTAGTCAGTAGTAGCTTGACTAGTTGCATTTCAAAATTTAAAAAAAAAAAAAAAAAATAAATTATTTGAACACACTTATTATTTAAAGAAAGAATTAAACGCGCACACTTTGTAATATACTTTTGAAGGCTCTATCGATAACGCATGTCAAAAATGTGCATTTATAACATATGATGCATACACACACACGCACGTCATCGCGATAATAGGCAAAACATTCAGGGAAATCTCAAATTCGAACATTTTTAAGATCACAATACATAAAAACAACAGCTGCTACATCATTTTAAGGTCAGAAAAATATTTGTTATAAAGAATTCAATAACATGAATCATCTTTCGATACAATAAAAGTAGATTTCAACTATTTTAATAAATTTCAAACGTTCTGGATAGTAATTAAAATATTACTACTGTATTATAATAGATTTAAAAAAATTTATTTTAAAATATATTTCTCGCAAAAAGTTTCTAACGTTTTTAACACGACCATATTAAGGTTTGCGAATCATGAATGCCGTACTTTTATGTAAAAGATTTCCTTTTTTGCATAAAAGGTTAAGTTTAGTTATATTAAAATGACGTCACCTGTTATTAATATCAAATTATTTTAGTGAATACTCGGAGTAAGTAAAAAAACGTCTACAAACATGAACTTTGAAAATATAATTTTAACGTTATAGCATATTATATAACAAGAGGCGTAAAAACCACAGTACGCACAAGTAAAAGTAAAACTGTACAGCTTGAGTTTTGTACTATACTTTTTCTACGATCACATAATACATACGATTTTATCAGTTTTTGGCTAATAGTAAACACACTTGTACGAACGCTGTTAACCGTCAAGTTTGACGTGAGTCTACTTTGATCATTTCTAGAAAACTGTGCTTTTTGCTTACCGTGCCGTAAGGACCTTCTTAGTATGCATGCACGTTGGTTGACGTGAGCCTACTTTGATAATTTCTAGAAAACTGTGCTTTTCGCTTACCGTACGCAAGGTCCCTCTTTCTGTGCATGCAGGCAGGCAGGCAGTAATATTCATTTACAATAGTGGTCTAAAAAAATACTTACAAAATATTATAAACCATTTCCTAGTCGCAGTAACGCTTAACCATTGTTTTGCTCTAATGTAATCACCAACGTATCCAAAAATTATTCCACAGATTAATCGAGCTAAATAAGGCAAAGACGCCAATAAACCAGAGCTTTTCAAATTAAAACCTAACACTTGAGACATGAACATGGGACCTGCAGTCAACAACAAATACAATCCCCACGTGTTACCAAAATGTAAGAATCCCAACGATAAAAACGGTACTGAAGAAAATACTTTTAAATACGGCGGTATCGCCTAGAACAAATAATTATAAAGTTAAAACAAAACTTTTACATCAGTATAAGAGTGTACCTTTTTCTTGTCCAAAGAATCACTCAAACTTTTGACTATATACGTCCTCTCTTCTTCGCTGATTCTCGGATGTTTTTCCGGAGTGTCTCTGACGAATAGCATCCACAGTACGCACCACAGTAAAGATATTCCACCAGGTACAAAAAATGCCCATGTCCATCCCCAGCTTGTGATTATAGCTCCCAACATGGGCCAAGTAATTACTGTGCCCAAAGCCCCTCCGAGTAGGGCACCAACGAATTTTCCTTTTTCTGTAGGCGGCGCCCATCGTGATATTAAACAATGAAGTGCAGGATATAACACCCCCTAGTAATAAAATACTTAGGTACTCAAAAAATTAAAATATCTTTTTTTTAATAACATCATTAATTGCATGTACTTTGGTTTTTCTTGCATATAGTACAAATCAATTTAATACACAATTAAAAGAATATGTACAGGGTGGGCAAATTTCGATGTTTTGATAGGGAATCTCGACAACTATAAGAGGTATCAAAAAACGGACCGCGCATCCTCGATCTCTTTTTTCGAGAAAAACTTAATGGTGAAAACAAAAATTGGTTATCGTCTTTTGTTTTCGAGTTATCGCCGATAAGTCGATTTTTCGACTTTTCGTTTTATGACTATCTCGCTTGTTTATGAAAATAAACGAAAATAATTTTGACGTTCTACAGGCACTTTTTTGATAGAAATGCAGTGGCGTAGTCAATTTTTCAAAAAAAAATCCGAAATTCGAGTTGTGACATAAAGTGGTATTTTTTCAAATGGAACCCATAGATGTCTATGACTTATTTAAATTCCTTATTTTTTTTTCATTCCAAATATATAAGGGTTGATGTATTTATTTTCAATAATACGCAAGTTACGGAGGTTTTTTAGTTTTTTTTTCGAAACAAAATTATAGTAGGCTGTGAAAACAAAAACAAAACAAGGTGTAAAACCTTTTAAAACTCATTCGGTACAAGTTACGAAGGTTTTGTAATTTGTTGTTGTGATAAACATAACAAATATTTGAACATAAGATAAACTGCAATAAACTACATTACTGCAGATTCCGACTTTATCGTTGTTTCCTTATTTCCATATATTTACGATGTTTATCACAACAACAAATTACAAAACCTTCGTAACTTGTAACAAATGAGTTTTAAAAGGTTTTACACCTTGTTTTGTTTTTGTTTTCACAGCCTACTATAATTTTGTTTCGAAAAAAACTAAAAAACCTCCGTAACTTGCGTATTATTAAAAATAAATACATCAACCCTTATATATTTGAAATGACAAAAAAATAAGAAATTTAAATAAGTCATAGCCAACTATGGGTTCCATTTAAAAAAATACAACTTTATGTCACAACTCAAATTTCTGTTTTTTTTTAAAAAATTGACTACGCCACTGCATTCCTATCAAAAAAGTGCCTGTAGAACGTCAAAATTATTTTTGTTTATTTTCATAAACAAGCGAGATACAGTCATAAAACGAAAAGTCGAAAAATCGAGTTATCGCTGATAACTCGAAAACAAAAGACGATAACGAATTTTAGTTTTCACCATTAACTTTTTCTCGAAAAAAGAGATCGAGGATGCGCGGTCCGTTTTTTGATACCTCTTATAGTTACCGAGATTCCCTATTAAAACATCGAAATTTGCCCACCCTGTACATACTTATAATACTTAAAGTCTAATTACACAGTGCTGGGCAAAAGTATGGAAACGGGCCAATATCTTGCGTAATCGGGTCTGTCGTTTTGCAAAAACAAAACAAAAATTGTTTACAGAATTTGGTTATCGTCTCGTCACACTAGTTCAATAATTAAATATTATATTAAAATGATCTTTTTGGTATGGTAGAAATTTGGTACAGGTTAGATTCCGGTTCTATACAAATTCTGTTCAGATTCCGTTTGGGTTTGAGGTGGAGTTCGGTTTTAGTGGAGCTCGGTGAAGTTGGGTTTGAATTCGTTCTATTTTGATTCCTTTTCGGATTCGGTTCAGGCTCTGTTCGGGTTCAAGTTTGGTTCGATTCGTATTCAGTATGCATTTAGATCGGTTTGGTTCGAGTCGGATTCCGTTCGGGTTCGGATCGGGTTCTGTTCGGGTTCGATACATTTTCGGTTCGAATTTGTGTTGCGGGTTCGGTTATGTTTTGGTTCAGGTTGAGTAGAGTTCGATTTGGTTCAATTCCGTTTGGGTTGGCTACGGTTAGCGTTCGGTTCTGATTTAATTAGAAACCAATTGATTCGCGTTTGTTTCACGTACAGTTCGAGTAAAATTAATTCTGATGTAGATGTTGTGAAACCAAATAAATCATAAAACGATTAAAATGGGCAATATCGTAATGATGTTTTGATTGTCTAAAAACGGTCAAAAAAAAATTTACTTGAAAAACAAGGAATACTTTGATTCGTTTTGAGGTTAAACCAATAAATATAAAATGGGTTCAGGTACGAGTATGCATTCAAAAAATAGAAAATTTTTACGCAGTTATCAACTCTTATGAAATTTCCAATACCTCAGGAAATTCTTACCCCAAAAAATCCTATTAAAAATCGTATTGCGATCACACAACCATAATGCCAAGAAGCTGCTAATGGAGTCAACAAAGTAAGGGCTGCAGTTACCAAAGTTGATATACCAACAGTTTTAGTACCACCAAATCGTTCTGCAACAAATCCTCCCGGTATACAAGTCAAAATATAACCCCAAAAATATGCTCCCAAAATTAATCCTTGCGTCTTTGAATTCCAATCATAACGAACACCGTACTGAAAAACAAATTAACAGTTTAAACAAGTAAAAAACACAATATTTACGAAAGCATGCGCTTGGCAATTGTTTTTGTAAATACAAGGAATCTTGTTAATTGTTAAACAAATGCACAACAAATTTTTTATTATTGCGCAGTAATTAACTTTACTCATAAGGTGGTACTTAATTGTAATTAAAATTGTTATTACAAATTGTAATAAGTTAAAATATTTGTTTAATTAGTAAACGGATAATTATTAGTCAAAACGACGAACACGTCCAGTAAAAATACGCAAGTCGAATAAATATACAGGGTGTACCCGTTAACGGTGCAAATATTTTAAGTGGTGATAGAGAACCTTTTTCTAAGAAACAATTTCAATTAAAACTTTTTCCTAAAATCAAATGCCAAGCAGATATCAACAGCTACTTGAGTTTTTACACCTGCATTTAAAACCCATTTGTTCCCAGTGTACTCATTTGAGTACGGTTCATAAAATATAAGTTCCATTAGTTACATATAGGTGGGAATGTTTAGTACCACTTAGAAGTACACAGAATAGGGAATAGTAGTTTAAAATTTTAAAGCTGAATGTTGCTTCTATATAGGAAAAAACGTCACTTTACTTTGTTCTACAACTGTGCTATTGTCACTGTGTACTTTGTTATTAATTTTTATCTTTGTTTTAAAATATAAATTAATTTTTTTGCTGAAATTTGTTACTCAGGTATGTATGTTTTACAGTTATTCATTCAAATATTAAACAAAATACATAGTGTGATTTTTTTCATAGTTACTTACTGGTGTACTCATATAAGTACACTGGGGCATTACGTTGTTAGGGCTAAATTTGCCCTTAGGATCTAAAGTTGTATTGGACTTACTAAAAGTAGTGATAAAACCGGCAGACCATATAATATTTGTCGACAACTTGTTTACAAGTCATGGTTTGATGAAAACTCTTATAGTTAATCGCACAAAAAAAAATCCTTTTTTTGATCAGCAACAAATGAAAAAAGAAATTCGCGGTTGTTTCCTATATAAATATGACAAAGAACATTTATTGCTTCTGGTAAAGTGGAAGGACAATGGACAATAGTATTGTGACTATAATGACAAATTATGATAGTATACATCCTCTTTCCAAAGTGAAACGTTGGTCTAAGTAGCAAAAAGAAAAAAATTGATGTGCCCCAACCTTGTCTCTTTGCCAATTATAATACAGCTATGGGGGATGTAGACTTGCTAAACAAATCTGTAAATAATTATCAAGTGTCCATCCAAGGTAAAAAAAGGTGGTGGATTCTCTGGACCCATATGCTGAATATTACAACAGTGAACGCCTGAAGGATAAATTCATTAGCAGGTAGAAATATTGATTTACTGAATTTCATACGAAGTGTATTAAGACATCACTTAAGAGTCTTTGAGAAAGCTCAACTTTCCGGGCATCCACGTACGGTCCCAAAAAGTATTATACAGGATCAAGGAGGACATTTTCCTAAGAAATAATTGATAAACAGTTGCGATGTAGCATATGTCATCAACGAGCAAGGTGCATTTGTATCAAACGCCATGTCACACTGTTTGGAAAGAGAATGTTTCATAAAGTTTCATAGTGAATACCAGTTTTCGATTGTAAATTATTACAATAAATTAATAAAAAATAATATAATTTTTATTTTTTTTGCCGCCGCTATGTTCCCGTTGTACTCATACGAGTACGTGCATTTTTTTCACTTCTTTTTGAAAATATTTTTGAAAAACTTGCATAATTTGTAGTTTGGACATATTTTTAATAATGAAAAACGTTTTAATTAAAAATTTGAAAAAAAAATGTTTGTGGGAACAAATGGGTTAAAAGACTCAAAAATATCAATTTTAGCGTAAAATATTTTAAAGCTTTTTAATAGAGCATGAAATTCTCTACAAAATTGGTTTTAATCGTTTTTTATCTATAAGCAATGGTTTAAAAGTTATAAAGCAGTTTTTACAAAAATATGTTAAAAATCTAAAATCTTTAATTGTTTCTTAGACTTTGCAACCGCTGTATCTTTAAAACGAAAGGTTGTACAAAAAAAAAACGCACGACCCATTCCGGATAACAAATTTTATGGGCTACACCTTTGGTGCAGTGAAAGTTTTCAGAAAATCAAACAGATTTACCGGAAAAGCTGAAAATAAGGAACAGAGTGTAAAAACAATCCGAGAAATAATGTTTTGCACCTAAAATTATTGTATCATCAGCATTATTCATAATATTATGTATATCGCCATCACTTTCAAAGCTTTTTATGAAGTTTCTCTACAAAACTACCCCTAATAATTTTTTTTCAGGAACTAACTAGCAAACGCAAAAATAAATTGTAAAATTGCATACCTGTATAAATAAGTTATGTACATTTTTAAAAACTTTGGAACTCTTTTTTAAGGATACCTCCTTTGGTATTCCTTTCTCTCTGCCAAGGCACTATCATTACAAAATCCATACAAAAAATGAATATCAGCGTATTCCTGACTTGTATAAAACATGTTTTGACAACAAAGTGGTAGTAACAAAACAAATCATAGCCACCTAACTAGAACTGGATGTGAAAAAAGTTATAAAGTTACCTACTATATTTTTTACGTTTGCTAGTTAGCTTCTTAAAAAAATGATTAGGGGTAGAGCCTTTCAACCTTCAAAAAAAGCCTTGAAACTGATGACGTGATGACGATATACATAATATTATGAATAGTGTCGATACTATGGCATTTTTAAAAACAAAACATTGTCTCAGAATATTTTTTTTACGCATTGTTTCTTTTTTTCAGCTTTTCCGGAAAATCAGTTTGATTTCTGAAAACTTTCACTTCACCAAAGATGTAGCCCATAAAATTTGCTATCCGGAATGGACCGTCCTTTTTTTGTACAACCTTTCGTTTTAAAGATACAGAGGTTTGCAAAGTCAAAGAAACAATTAAAGATTTTAAATTTTAAATTTTTTTTGTAAAAACTGCTTTATAACTTTTAAACCATTGCTTATAGACAAAAAACGATTAAAATCAATTTTGTAGAGAATTTCATGCTTTATTAAAAAGCCTTAAAATATGTTACGATAAAATGGATATTTTCGGCGACAGAGTCTTTTAAATGCAGAAGTGTAAAAAAATCAAGTAAGTGTTGATATCTGCTTAGCATTTGATTTTAGGAAAAAGTTTTATTTGAAATTTTTTCTTTTTTGTTTATTACTGTTGACACTAACTATGTCTTAATGCAATCGGACATTACTGTCCTTATAACCGTGAATTAACATTGTGGTGATGATTACATTTTTTTTCATGAATTATAGAAAATCATTAATTTTATTGATATGTCTTAAAGTTTAGTAAAAAAAGTTGTTTTTCTTAAATTTTTACTAAACTAAATGTAGTGGAATATATTTTTTAGTATTATTTTATACAACTTTTAACCGTTAAAAATGATTTATTAGATCTTAAGATGAGCGAATTTATGAATTTAGGACACGTCGGAAATATACTTAAGACAAAAAAAGTTTAACAATCGTTGACTCTTAATTTCTAGCTCATAAAATGAATAACGATTTTATTTGCACACGTATTATTATACTATAAACTTAATACAGTTCCAGTCCCTGACCGACTTAAAAAACAAAACCAAGCCGGCGGTATGGAATTTCTCATGGTAAATTCTTTGCCACCGATTTTTTATAGGTGTACATACAAAAAAACAAATCATATTCATATCAGTTTTCACCTAGAAAGTTTTATTTAATGCAAATTTTGATACAAAAATGGATTAAAATTGTTAAATAATTAAACTTTTAAGGTGTTTAAAATTTAACAGATTTGTGAAAAATTATCATAAGCAAATTAATTTGCAAATAACCGCTTTCATTATTAGAATGTATTTAGGTTTACAAATTAACGTTTTATTTAGTACACACTAAAATATACAATCAACATATTCAAAATAAAAATATTTAGTAGATACATAATCAATTAATTAATTAATTTACAGAGGCAACGAACTAAAAAAATACATAGGTATATGGTTTGCCTTCCAGTTTTAAAAATCAAAAGTGAAATATTTCTTGATAAATTTATTCTAAATACACATACATTTGAAGATCTAATAATTTTAGTCATAGGTTCTTGAGATTTTGATTCTAATTCTATGAAAAATGTTGTCACTGCATGAATAAAAAACTATTGTACGTATCACCAGAACAACATTTTAATTTAAAAGATATCAATTTCATTTGGTCAGTTTTTTTTTAAATTCTTATCTTTCTTGCCAACAGTAACAACCACTAGATCTACTTACCAAATAAGTATATGAACAGACATGTAATGCAAAAAAATTTATGAATCCTTAATAAAAATTTATTACAATTTAAAAAAAAACATTTCTAAATAGTTGAAAACAACAATTTTTTTTAATCACTAACATCTGTTGGACTTATTAAAGTATACAGAAAATAAATAGTTAATTTTATGATATTAAAGTAAATAAGGACAACAGTGTTTTTGTTTCAAACTCATATTTAAAAAATGGCTTGGAATAATTTTAAAAATATTATTAATATTTGATAATAAAAACAAGAGTTTATAACCCCAAAACAACTGTCACTTTTACTGTACAAACCATCGTAACTAGGGTTTATACAAAAACCGACTTTTGAAAAACCGGTTTTCGAATACCAGTTTTTCCAAAAAACCGGTTAAAAGCGGTTTTCGAATAGTTTTAAAAAAACAATTAAAACGTATAAAATAATTTATATTTCATAATTTTATAAAATATAAAACAAATTTCAAATAAAACCAAATAATAAAATAACAAATAAAAATAAAATCTAAACTTCCAACAAACCATAAATAGCATTTTTTTAATTTGCTTTTTTCTTTAGAAAACATGATTTTAAAAACACAAAACATTTACGGAATCATGACTTAATCTGGTTCGTATTTGAGATACAAAATTACCAGATACAGAAAACACTGGTTCGCTGACTATTGAGCTGAGTCTTACTGTTTTTAAAGCTTCAAACAGTGTGCCCAAATTCTTTATTCTTTTATTAGTTGATTCAAATACTGCAAATTCTGCCTTTAATGAAAAAAACAATGTCTTGAAAGAAGAGATGGAGAAATCAATTCTTAGATTTATCGAGGAACCTTTAACAAAAACAGCAAATCCAAAAACCCTTAATAATATCTTCATCTTCATCGAAATTTGTTTCCAATTCTATAGCAGAATTTGGGTAAATTCTAGATAATATTTTTTCCGATAACTTGACTATATCCATCGGTTCTTGAAGCCAGCGGAAATACGTTTGATTTTTTTGTAACAATGTTTTTTGGATTTTGCAAATGAAGCAGAAGTGTACAGATTTTTATGTAGATATTTATTTTTTACGTGTTAAATCTAGGCTTAAAAACCGGTTTTTTAGTTAAAAAAAACCGGTTTTTCGAATACATATTTTTTTCAAAAAAACCGGTTTTTCAAAACCGATTTTTAAAAACCGACAAACCCTAATCGTAACCACCGAAATGAGTTGTTTTATATTGGAATATTGATGGCGCATGTTCACTTATTTTATTTTTGACTGAAAAACTATAGGTTTGTAAAATTTCAACCCTTCAAAAAGTTCTGATAAAAAAACCAACAGGGGTCGTACTTTTCGGCTCCTTGTGAAGGTGGGAGATGATTGAAAATATTACTATGTGAAACCTTTTAATAAGTATAAAACATCTACTAAATGTCACTCTCCTACACATCTGCAAATTTGAAAAATAAAATAAAAACCTAATTTTACCGCTCCTCTTTAGGGGGTGTAACTCCGAAAGGAGACGTATAAGAAAAAAATGTATGCAAAAGTCCCCCTTAATTTTCGATAAGGAATTACCTCCCGAAGTTTTTTGCAATATATAAGAAACACCCTGTATCATAAAACAAGTAAAATTCAGTTTAAAAGGCTGTTGCCTTTATTAATTCTCCCCATGAAAACATCCTGCTAAGGCTACTAAATCTCTTGATAGAAGAAGAACTTGGAACTTGATAATAACTACAATAATTAAGCAAGTAATGAAAATCAAATGCATATACAACGATGGAAACATAACATAAGCAACAAAAACAAGTAATGAAGGCAGAGAGGGTGAGTGGATAAACAATATAGATGAACAAATAATAACAAAGGAGCAATAGGACTGATACTAACGTGTGTCATGAAAATAATGCCATAAACAACCAAGATGGGGTAAAAAATACAAATGAAATGCAATTTTCACGAACGATTTTAAGAAAAAGTAGAAGAGGTGTAAAACGAAAATTAAACAAAAGATAAGAGAGTGACCTTACGCAAATAGCAATTTGGATAAGAAACAGAAAACGAGAATATGAGAAAATCATCTCCAAAATTAACAACGAGAGCATTGTTAAAACGACCGGAGATTGACAACCCAAGCTTGGAATAGTGTGGGACGCCTAAACCTTGAGGAATAGTTTGTAAATATCGAAAAGTAAAAGCATAAGCTTAGTTTAAAGACATAGAAAAGTATTGTATTGTATTGTATTGTAGCGTAAGCAAAGTTAAGTATACGAATATCAAATGATAGCGTTCTCATAAGCAAAGTAGTGGAACTGCGTTGCAAGCCGCGTAGTAAGATCTTGCAAGGTCCAAGCTTCTTGCAATACCCATAACACAGTGGATTAACCCTGCGTAGGGAATCGCCATTAGTGTACAAACACTACAATACTACAATACCTTTATGTGAACGCTACTCTTGCAGGCACGTTACAATACAATTTATTACGCTACAATACATTGCAATACTTTTCTTTGTGAACGCAGCTTAAGAGGAAGAAACTAGTAAGTAATATAAATGTTCAGATATTTACGGACAGATTTTAAACAAACCAGTGTTGTGCCAATGAAGACTTAGGTACAAATCAAATTTGAAAACGGATGTTAATTACAACACACCACATTTTTGATTAATTTTAATATTGACAATTTATTTTCTATTCTTCGACTTTTTAAGACTTTTCTACTTTTTATTCATAACTTGTATTACAGGTTTAGGTTTGGGATACAAACATTTGCAAAAAGGAATTACTGAAATTGTGTCAAAACATGGCTTTTATTTTATTATCTTAAAAAAAAGCTCTGTTGATTTAGTAAAACAAAAGTAATAGTCAAAACTAAAATAATGTAAGCAGACTTCTTTAAGATAAAAATACATTACTTATTTGCTTGGAATTTTTAATAAATTGTTTAAAACACTTACATCTGGAGTTGTCGATTGATTTCCTGCATAAGAAGAATTGACTTTATTGTCTACACTACATTCCGGTACATGCACTTTTTTTGCTTCTCCAGTGGTGGGCTCCACCATGGCTATTATATTTATCGACATATTAACACGTAACATATACGAGATGAAGCATGCTGTAAACATCAACACAGCCAAAACGGCCCTAGTCGGTATCAAATCTAAAAATAAATTACATTTTAGCTTAATAAATGTTTGAATAATTTTAATGTTTCATTTTTAATATAAATATATAAACAAGAAATCTTACGATGGCGGGACGAAAGTACCAAAAATAATCTAGATATTAGTTAAAAAGAAATTCTTATTGTAACAAATATTATAAAGTGTTTTTTTAACGTGATTTTAAGTTGCATTTCAATTAATTTGATTTACTGTTAGTTTGTTACTACATATAAATTAGATTAAGGGGACTTTTTACAATAATTTTCACAACTATGAAATGAAAATTAGTCGCGAATCAATAAGTTAAACGATATTTCGGATAAAATCATCTCTGATTTTGCGTAAATCCATTCGAAATCATAATTTGGAACCAATTTTTAATTCACACACAGTTCCTAGTTATTTTTACCCTTTTTCTTTGCATCGTCAATGAATTTCTAAATATTCATGCATCTTTATGAACAAATATTAGCAAACTAGCATAACTTATTTTGGACTATTTTAAACAAATTTCAATTTTAAGTATTATCTTATATTTAAAACTTAAATGTAATAAATTTATGAAATTATAGTTATTAGGGTAATAAGCAGGGACCCGAACCACAAAGAATAACGGTTCAGTTCCGGTTACCAGTTCGGCATGTTTTAACTTTTCGGTTTACGTTCAGAACCACCTTTTTCTTTTTATAATGATTCGGTAACGGTTCAGTTCCGGTTCCGATTCAGTGCAAAATATGATGAAAATGCATGTTTATAAATCGAACTGTCTACATTTTTTTCATTTTTGGTAAATTGTAATCAAAAAAGTTACAATGCCATTAAAAAAAATAATTGTGACGAACCGGTTGAAGCAGTTTGAACCGGTTCAGACTAGTAGGTTTGGTTTGATTTAGCGGTTTTGTGATTTTTTTATAAAAAACGTTCAGTTCCGGTTCACGGTTCGTGAAAAAAGCACCGGTTCGTTCGGTTTTTATTCCAGTTCCGGTTCGGTTCGGGTCCCTGGTTATAAGCCATGAAAATATATTTTTTTAAACTTCATGGGCCCATCCCTCAGTTTTGTTCTACCTATAAAAAAACTCGTGCGGGCCGGATTCAGTGAGATTTGGCAAAGTTGTCGCGGGCCGGATAAAATTATGTTACAAATGCCTGGTCTACCTTTTGGTGTTCTTTATTCAATTTCAGGCTAAACGCATATAAGTAACAATCCTAAATTTTAAACAGTTTTCGCGACCCTTAATCTGGTAGACACTTTTTTTCTGAATTCAATGATGTAATCATGTAAATTTTAGTGCAAAACTAATATGAAATACAAAATAAAAGTTTAACTAAAATAGGTTAGGTTTCACAAAATTTTCAAGTGTGCCGTGGAAAACAAAAAAATCTTGATCAACAAATGTCATTTAAACGTCAGTGTGGTATTTTATAGTTGATTTTAGCTGTTTTTAATAATTTTAATTGTAATATTTTAGAAAGATATTTTTTTTTGAATAAAAATGTTTTTGAATAATAAGTTGAATAATAAATGTTTATGGATAACAAATGTTTTTGAATAATAAATGTTGTAGTTTAATACATTTTAAACAATAATAAATATTTTCCTAAATGAAAATTGAGACAATTATAGTATCATTTGAAAAATACTATATTTTCATCACAAAATAAATGAAAGTACCTGGGTACCTTAACGGTAAACGAAGGGTGAAAATTTTAACGGTAAACCTAGGGTTAAACAGTGGCCAAACGACCTGCAATTTTGCAGGTACGGGTTTTTCTATAGGTTGAACAAAATTGGCCGGTGACCCATTAACATATCAAAAATTGATAAATAAGGACCCAGAGGCGTAGCGAGGGTAAACGGCGCCCGGGGCATATTATTTTTTTGCGCCCCCCCCCCTTTCCCTTCGGTCGTATTTTTATTGTAGTTTGTGAGTTATAAGTAAATACACTGTAATGAAAATGAGAACAAATTTTAAAATTATAATGGCATTTTAGTTTTCTGGCTTTAAATAAGTGAAATAAACGCAAAAATATTTTGTCTTCGCGGCGCCCACCAAGACTGGCGCCTGGGGCATCGATACCCCCTTGCTCCCCTGTCGCTACGCCACTGTAAGGACAACCCTAATAGTTATGCACTGTGTAATAGAAATTAAGTAGTGCTTTTAAATATATTTTGGTATTAATTATTTTATTTCCAAACTTTATTAACTATATTAAGTATTCTTAAACAAAAACATTTAGCTTTGTTGAATGAAATACATATTTTTACTGGATTTTTCGCATTAGTCGCTTTATAAAGATTTAAATAAACATAAATTATCAAGCAATAAAGATCTCTTGAAGTTAACGCAGTAATTCTCATAGCGATTATAATTCTTTTATCGTATATTGTGGGCTTAAAGCACAATGCCAAATCTCTGTCAATTTCTAAATTATACATTCACAATGTTGTCATAAACAAAGAAATAATTTAATATAATATTTGTTTTATTTATTAAATACACATCTATTGTTTTACACATATTTAACTTTTATGATACAAGACATTATTTGTTTGTAAACTATGTATGTACAATGCCACAACTTTGAATTATTTTTTTTATAAAAACGAAATATAATAAACAGCGAAAAACAAAACACTCGGACACAAATTTATGTCAATACATCAAAGTCATACAATTATTTCAGCTATGCTTCTTATTAACAAGTTACGTCTGTCAAGCATTCATCATTTTTGATACACACACAAGCCGACATACAATTTAGCCGTTCAATTTTGATGCATATTTGCTTGTAGCATATTAAGAATTTTTTTAGTCACTACAAATAAGATTAATTAAAAATCACTCATCTATTTTATAAAGAATCTCTTATGTAAGAGAGAAAACTCGAACTAGTCCATTTTATCAACAAAAGATTCTCTATAAAATAGATTAATGATTTTTAATTAAATTTATTTACAGTAATAAATAAATCATTTATATCATATAATAATTTTTGATCTCTTTTATTATATGTGAACCTATTGTACTTTGTACTAAAACTACTAAGTTATAGTTTTTTTTTAAACAAATTAATAGTTTATAACATTTTTAATTATCTTGAGTTGTTATCGGGGAGATTAATTAATATTTTAAAAATCCCAAACCAAAAAGGTTAATGGAACTTATACAATGAAAAAATTTATTTGCGTGAAATATGTAGCACATTAAAAGCTAAATGTATGTGTTTGTTCCATAACATTGAATTTCAATGGTCAACATAACAGGTACTTAAAAAATAGTATACAAATGCTTTTTTTATTACATTTTTCTTTAAATGACAGTTTATAGGCAAGGACCAAGGAGTGCTCATAACTCAAAGATTTTTTAAATTCTTCAGTTTACCGCATCATAAAATTCAGTGTTGCAAATAAAACCATGACGTTTTTTGTTTTCAAATATTGCTAATTGTGATGAAAAAATATGAAGCTAATAAAGTACGCGGTTAACCCTACTAATACCGCTAACTTTATTGCTTTTTTGTACTAATTTAATGAATTCAACAGAATATTGTTATGTGGTTCTACTTGTAGCAGTTGTTTGTGTTCCGATAAAAAATTATAACTTCAACTGTTTTGTTTTTAAACATAACCCTAAAAAACGTTCCTTAATTTTCTTTTTCAATTTTATTGAATGTCTTTCAGTTAAAACCACATACTGTTATGTGAACATTGTAATACTTTCGATAATATTTTCTGTAAGGATGTCATATTTGAGTAGGTCAAGACCCTCTGTGCGTTCGAGATTAAGTAAAAATATTTTTGGATTTGAAAATTGATAGCGAACTACTTATTGTAGCTTTCAAACCAATTTTTCGTTATTTACTATCGTTAAGACAACGCGTTGTTTTTCTCAGCCAACTATAATCTTTGGGGTTTTAACAATTTTCTGACAAACTTATTAATAAAAACAATAAAAGGTTTACATGACTTTTGACTTTACAAGTACAGATCATTTACTACTGACTTTTGACAAAAAAAAAAGGACAGTCAATAACGTTTTTTGTAAGAGGGGTATTGCATATCACTAGTTTTTTTTTTTAAGATATACCTACTTTGTGTAGGCTCGGGGCTTTCGTTATACTAGCGGGCCGGCTCATTGAATTTTTGAGTGGTGGGGATAAAGGCCGATGCTGAACATACCTCGCTATGATACTGTATGCCTGGCTATAGAATATAACGTAAACTATTACGTTAATAATTAAATATTACTATCTTTTATTACTATTTATTATTTATAATTTATACAGAAACCAGTTTTATAAATGTATTTAATTATAAATGTCCATTTTCTAATTCCTATCTATTATACGTTTCTGTACGATTATACGCCGCCCCACTATGCAAAAGTTGATTACACGCATGCTTGTGGACGAATTAAGAAAAGAGAAACAATTTAAGTAGTTTTTATCCAACTGCCTAAGTTTCTTAAGTTACATTCAAGGTTTGTTTCAGCATCGCTATTTACTATCCAGTGGCGGACTGCGCCGGCGGGACACCGGGAGAAATCCCGGTAGGCCGGTCACTCTGAGGCCGGTCAGCGGGACCGCGGCCCACGCTATTTTTAATATTTCCATAAGTAAATGTTGCAAAATAAAAAAGAAAGTTCCTAACAAATCAGATATATCAAAACACAGTAAAGTGAGGTTATGACTCCATACCATAGAATACACTACTCCGTACCCAAAGTCGACACAAGCACCGCCTACATGCAATATTAAATTTTACATACAACTTCCTATTTCAATTATAGTTTTTATACCTATTTCGAATTTTTTACATTAATAAATAAAAACTGTGTTGTATTTTAATTTTGAATTCATGCATTTGCTTTGTAGAAACTTTTTAGAATAATGGTGATATTTAATGATATTTTTATTAATTCATGAGTTTTCATTTGAACATTACTATGTTCAATAATAAGCATTTGCATTGTTTTTACTTTTAGAATCAGATTGCTGGAAATTACAAGCATTTTGTTCTATTTACATGTATTTTGTATTGTCAAATATTTGATTTCTAATTTATAATATCTTCTAATTAAAATTAAAACAATTTAGAAAACTACCCTTAATTAAATTAAATTAAATTCTTTAAAGGAAAATTAAAATATTAAACATAAAATACAAATTTTTACTTGTTTTGAATAGATATTTAATATTGTTTGACATTTTTTTAAAGTGATTTTTTGAGGACTAAACAGTTTTTAAATATTTAAATGTTTTAAACATTTTTTCAACTACCTTCATGTTATTATAAAAAACATTTAGATAAAATGGAGAAAAGAAAATTCAAAGGAGGTGCTCAAAAAGAAAAAGAAAAAAGGCAAAAAATATTTCAAGACGCCGCTAAAAAAAGTTTATTTATTTTTTGGAGGCCGGTCTACCAGAATTTTCCCGGGCCGGTCGAATTTGCCAGTCCGCTACTATTACTATCCCATGAACTATCAAGATTCTGGGCAGTGTCGATATCGCTTTCCAGTAGCGTTCCTGATAGTTCAGCGGACGGTTAGTCGGCTGTACTACTTTTGGACTAGTTAGCGGACGGTCAAAACAGTACATGGATTAGGACAAGAACTATGGTGGGATTACTACACGCAGGCGCTCTTTACAACTAACGTAGCCTCTGCTAGCTATGCATTGCCCTTCCAACCATATGTAGTACTGGTTTCTTAAGATGTTGACACTTGCGGTGCGCAAATTTCTGTGAACCCAACAGACACAAATATCATTTACAGTTGGGCATGTCGTTAAAGCGTTCCAGTATCGGCTAATACATTTATCAGTACATAGTTGACGCATGTGCTAAAACCTTTTCATGAACTAGTAATGAATTAGTTCCAAACTAGCTGCAGGAACAAACCTTTAGAGTCGTGTCGATAAAAATGTTTTGATTTTGCGAAAATCGAGCTAAAGCTGTTTTGAACTAGATTGTTTTAAACAGGGCTGTGGAGTCGGAGTCGAAGTCGAGCTGCTAAAATTATCAGGAGTCGGAGTCGACTTTTTTTTTACCGACTCCGCAGCCCTGGTTTTAAATATAATCTACATCGCCAGACCAGGAAGTTGACTATACAGGGTGGTCCAAATTCGATGGGATTGAATGGGTATCTCGGTTAATATTTAAGATAGAGAAACGGTTAAATTTCCAAAAATGTGCAGTTTTTTGAGACAAACTCAGAACCGTTTTCAAAAATATTCTATAATTTCCGGTTTTCGAGTTATCGAATAAAAAGTGTTTTTTTGTCATAATAATAATGTGTCATATCTCCGTTATTGTTGTAAATATCAAAAATATTTATTAAGATTATTTTTGGATATTTTTATGTTTAATTTGTTTACACTTAAAAAAACTTTTTCACGCTCGCCGTTTAAAAGTTATGACACAAACTTACCTTTTTTTAAATGAGAACGATAGTTGGCTATGACCTATTTAAATTCCTTATTTTTTTCTCATTCCAAATATGTAAGGGTCGATGTATTTATTTTTAATAATACGCAAGTTATGAAGGTTTTTTAGTTTTTTTTATCTAAGAAAATCATAGTAGGCTGTGAAAACAAAAAATAAACAGGGTGTAAAACCTTATAAAACTCATGTGGTACAAGTTACCAAGGTTTTTTAATTTGTTATCGAGATAAATACGAACATTTTTGAACATAAGATAAACAACAATATCCTACATTACTGCTGATACCGACTATATCGTTGTTTTCTTATTTTCAAATATTTACAATGTTTATCTCCACAACAAATTAAAAAACCTTGGTAACTTGTACCACATGAGTTTTGTAAGGTTTTACACCTTGTTTGGTTTTTGTTTTCATAGCCTGCTATGATTTTCTTAGAAAAAAAACCTAAAAAACCTTCATAACTTGCGTGTTATTAAAAATAAATACATCGACCCTTATATATTTGGAATGAGAAAAAAATGAGGAATTTAAATAGGTCATAGCCAACTATCGTTTCTATTTAAAAAAAGGTAATTTTGTGTCATAACATTTTAACGGCGAGCGTAAAAAATTTTTTTTTAGTATAATCAAATTAAACATAAAAATATCCAAAAATAATCTTCTTAAATATTTTTGATATTTACAACAATAACGGAGATATGACACATTATTAATATGACAAAAAAACACTTTTTATTCGATAACGCGAAAACCGGAAATGATAGAATATTTTTGAAAACTGTTCTGAGTTTGTCTCAAAAAACTGCACATTTTTGGAAATTTAACCGTTTCTCTATTTTAAATATTAACCGAGATACCCATGCAATCCCATCGAATTTGGACCACCCTGTACAACAAAATCGATAAGCACAAATTTGACAATATAGGTAAGTAATATTTTGACCAGCTACATCTTTTTGGAGTGAAATAAAACTCTCAATAGGTATCAAAAAGTCCCCTAATCTAATTAAGCGTTTTGTAGAAAATTAGGATAGTTTACAAATCTTACAATAAAAAAAAAGGTGAGGGAGAATACGTTCTCTACTCTACAGGAATAGTTCACAGACTGTATTTTTACGTTATTTTAGTTTGAAACGATGAAGACTAAACTTAAATCACTCTCTACAAAGTATAAATAATTGTGGAGACAATTCTCTCTCTACATATTTGCTTTTTAACAGTATGTATCAAAAATTTACTTACCTCGTTTCCACGGTAAATGCATGTTGAGCAGCACTATATTTCTTGCAAATTTTAAACAACAACACTTGGAGCTTCGGTTCTACTTTGCACTCGTCCAAATTTTTGACTGCTTATCAGTGATAAATCTACAAATAAAATTAACTGTATACTGGGTAAAACTAGTAATTAATGTTTAACTTAAAGCGTAATTTACATGTAAATATACATTATATCTAACAGTTTTCATCGAAAAGACAGTAACTGCCCAAGTATATTTGATATTGATGAGTAACAGTCGTTAAAAATGCATTTATCCATAAATATACTGATATGCAGTGCATTTAGTCTACTTAAACACAGGGAAATTACTTTAAAAACTATATTTCAAGGCCTTGCATTGTGATAATTTATACAAATTTACTATATTGTATTTAAAACTGCAGTAATGTTGATCATTGTATTTATACTTTTATTGGTAGCATTATTTAATCTAAGAAATAGTTTTTAATAATTTCTATGGGCTTAATAAAAACGCAAAATACTTAAAACTTCAAAGCACCATAAAATACAGTCATCAAATACTAAGCAAAAAAAATCAAGTGTTAGCGTAAAAGTTTACAGCATCGTAGTGACGGTACATTTGTGTATTTGTAAAAAGTTTAAAAACTTCAAAGAATTAGGAGAATTTATTAAATTGCTAATTTTTCTAGTCCCAAAGTTTATTTTTTAATAATTTTCGCCAAAGTATGCAAGGTTGCCAAACCTAAACTTACTTTATTACGAAATAATAAATACCAAAAAAATAAGTGCCTTAAACTTTTAAATCCTAATTACACTTTTTAAACAAAACGTTTATTAGGCGCATACTAAGTGCAAAATTAATTACATAGGATGGTCCCCTTTTTTGTAGCAGGACTTTAGCAGTCGATACAAAAACTTATTTTAAAGCGAATAATCCATATCAACATTGGTCCATAAACGCTTTATTTTAAAGATTCAGGGTGTTGAAATTTTCGAAAATATATCGATAATGTTTAACCGTTTCTCAACCAGTAGATATGTTTAAACCAAATTTGGTATACTACAGCACCACCTTACAGGTTACGATATTCGGTGAGAATGTCAAGCCCCACAAGCAACCAGTGGCGGGGTTGTGAGGGTTCAGTTTCAATAAATTTTATAAAAAACTAGTACGGCCCTGTTCAAAATCAAACTCAAACTTGTTTTTTAGTAGAGCATTTTATTCTAAACAAAAAGTGCTTTTTGACTTTTCTTTGTATCTGCCATCGTTTGACGCAAAATTTGATTTATTTTACTATTCTCTCAAAAAATTTGCTCATAAATTCGATCTAAAAATATCGCAAAAAGCACAAAATTGCAAATTGCAGAGTAAACGTCAAAATGTAGATCATTATTCGTTAATTTAGCGGAACTTCTTCCCTCATTATTAACATGTTCTGTTATTAAAAACTGCAAAAATCGGTAATTACTTCTTTATTTCGAATATTAGCGGTATTTTTAGATCGAATTTATGAGCTAAGTTTTCGGGAGAATAGTAAAATGAATCAAATTGCTCGCCAAACGGTGGCAGATACAAAAAAAAGTCAAGAGACACTTTTTGTTTAGAATAAAAAGCTCTGCCCAAAAAACAGTTCGAGTTTGATTTTGAACAGGATCGTACCAGTTTTTTTAATTAAATTTATTGAAACTGAACCCCAGCATTTCCGCCACTGGTTGCTTGTGGGGGCTTGACATTCTTACCGAATATAGAAAAAATTCTCCATTAAATGAGTATAATATAGGGGTACCTTGCCATTTAAAAAAATTCAATTGTTTTTCAATGCGCGTTGTCTTATGATGGAAAACTAAGTACCAAACAACTTTTATTCAAAACATTTTTCCCTAAAGTAGATATTTACTGAGATATATAGCATATTTCATTACTTTTGGACACACTGTATATGCAATTGCTATTCCCAACGTAAGTTTCTTATTAAAATTATTATTATTACTAAATATAAGTTTCCAAGGGTGCTCTTGTCCCCATCACCCAACCCCTGGATCCACCACTGAATAATTGATACACCATACGAAGTGTCGGTAATGTAAACAATTACTTTTTAATTAGCTATTGATGTAATTTAAGGTTTTGACGGTGTAAAACAAATACCTACTAGTTAATTGAACCAACTTTACACAAATTATTAGAGTACTTAGCATAATACGCTTAATAATAGCACTTAATGTTATATTAAATGTAAATTCCATTATACTGGGCCGAGTGTACAAATGCTTAAAACCTAATTAAATTGCAACGAGAAACTAATACAATTAAATGTATTTTTGATTTATTTTACAAATTAAATTGATATCACAAGTAAACTAAATTAAAACCAATTATCTTATTGGCTATAAAGAAACTGTTGTAGTTATGCTATAAGAATATTCATACATAGGTTATTCTCAACCTGTGAGGCACAAAGAAATTTGTAAATTTAAAAAAAAAACTTATTTATTAAAACAATAAAAACACTGTAGCATCAAATATAGAGTAGGGCTGATTTTTCATGGTCCAGCTTCTATCTGCTGAAATATTAAAGATACCAAAAAAAGTTAAATAGGAAACTTATTAAACAAAAGCTTGGCTACAAAATGGTGCTAAAAATTTTGTTCCATAGCCTACCTATTTTTAGGAAAAATATCCAACTTTTGTTTTTTAAATAGAACACCCTGTATATTTTCACAGAATCACATTCTAAATCAATTTCTCTTTACAATGATTATATCACAAGTACCATTTTGCAGCCTCACGTTTATTATTATTTGATCTATGGAAATAGCACAGCTGACAGCATATCAACTTTTTCATTATTTGTATAGTCCATTTTTCTTAATTAGATATAATTACACTTATTTCTGTCTGATTTGACAAGTGTTTGCAAATGTAAACAAATTTGACAGGTATTTGCAATAAACAAAACAATATCATAGCCGACTATAATATTTCTCTTTTTTTGAAATATTGAGCATAATTTAAAAGCAAAATGGTACTTATGATATATCATTGTGAAGAGAAATTGATTTAGAATGTGATTTTGTGAAAATATACAGGGTGTTCTATTTAAAAAACAAAAGTTGGATATTTTTCCGAAAAATAGGTAGGCTATGGAACAAAATTTTTAGCACCATTTTGTAGACCAGCTTTTGTTTAATAAGTTTCTTATTTAATTTTTTTTTGGTTTCTTTAATATTTCAGCAGATATAAGCTGGACAATGAAAAATCAGCCACACTGTACAGGGTGGTCCAAATTCGATGGGATTGCATGGGTATCTCGGTTAATATTCAAGATAGAGAAACGGTCCAATTACCAAAAATGTGCAGTTTTTTGAGACAAACTCAGAACCGTTTTCAAAAATATTCTATCATTTCCGGTTTTCGAGTTATTGAATAAAAAGTGTTTTTTTTTGCCATATTAATAATGTGTCATATCTCCGTTATTGTTGTAAATATCGAAAATATTTATGAAGATTATTTTTAGATATTTTTATGTTTAATTTGATTATACTAAAAAAAATAATTTTACGCTCGCCGTTAAAAAGTTATGACACAATTTTACCTTTTTTTAAATGGGAACGATAGTTGGCTATGACCTATTTAAATTCCTTATTTTTTTCTTATTCCAAATATATAAGGGTTGATGTATTTATTTTCAATAATACGCAAGTTATGAAGGTTTTTTAGTTTTTTTTTTCTAAGAAAATCATAGTAGGCTGTGAAAACAAAAAAAACAAGGTGTAAAACCTTATAAAACTCATGTAGTACAAGTTACCAAGGTTTTTTTAATTTGTAATTTACCAAAAAAATACAGCGGTTTGCATTTGAAAAATCGAGTTACGAGCTTTTGAAAATCATGGAGCGAATAAGGCAATGTTTTCTGCATGTCCATACCAAATTACAATATACTTCGAAATAACTTCAGGAGAATTTTTTAAATGAAGACTTAAAATCTTGAAAAAAATTTTTTTTTTTTTTTGACAACGTCGTATAAAAACCTGTAGTATTTTCTATTGATGCAAAGCTAAAATGAAGGCGGTCAAAAATATTAAATAAAAAATGGGGTGTTGTATTTGAAATACAAAAGTTGCTATTTAATTCCAGAGAGGTGACTCACCCTGTATATTTGAAAATATTTTTATTGTGATGTTTAGAAAAAACTGTATAAAATAGCGTTTGAATCAACTTTATATCTCAAGCCGTTTAGCCACAATCGACCGATCCGCCACTAATGACTCACCCTGTATATAATTAATTAAACATCACTATTTAGCACTGATTTTTTCAAAATTGTTATCATTATATTTCATTTTTCATTTTAACAAAAATTCACCACTGAATTAAATATATTGATTATTAAATATATTAGCACAAAACAGAAATATCAGGTGAATATGTCATTAAATTCGATAATATGGTACATTTGATTTAAATCAAAAAAATCTGATTTAAATCAAATAAATCGATTTTTTTGTTTTTTTTTTTTAAATCATGATTTTTATCCACCCTGCTCCAAAGGATTTACAGACGATTTTTAAAAATCGTAATTTCAGGTTTTTCTTAATTTTTTTGAATACCGTTTGAGATATTTTCAATTTCTCTTCGGATTATTAATGAGCAAAAAAAATAGCAGCGTTGCCAAGTTTAAATTTATACTCTGATTATTACAATTTTAAATACAACTGCACTATTTTGGTTAATGTACCACTACTATTTAAAACAAAGTGACTCAGATTCAAAAAAAAAAAAAATTCCCAAAAATTATTTGAGGTTTTAAAAACTAACTAAAATAGTGTAATTGTATTCAGAATTGCTTTCTCTTTGCAGAAATGTAAAAATATATAGGGTATATCATTTGAAATAACAATAGTGTCCATATTATGTTAAAATAGTCCAGTTTTTTACACATATACCGGGTGTCACACGTTCATGGTACACCCCCTTTTTTTTCTTTGGTTTTGATTTTAAATAAATGAGATTTTAGACATATGACATGTGCAAAAAACTGGGCTTTCTGAGCCGTTGCACATATTTGTTTCACTTCCGGTTTCGCCGGAAATGACCCCAACTTTGTTATTTTAAATGGAACACCCTGTATATTTTTACATTTTTGGGAAGAGGAAGTGATTTTTGATACAACTGCACTATTTTCGTTAATTTTTATAACCTCAAAATTTTTTTAAAACAAAATTTAGTTTTTTATTAAGGGTGCCGTGACCTGCACAAATTGATTTTTATTTTGTCAAGAATTGTCCAAAAAATGTTTTTGTAAATTTTAAATGACATTTAGGTTACTTTAATCGGCTTTGAAGGTTGAGGAATCGGTTTTTTGACAAAAAGTCAATTTTTTTAAATGGAACCATGCTGGTACTGGCGGTTATTTAAATGGATCATCTTCTAACGAATCCATCGATACCAATAACTTGTATTTTTATTAAAAATCTACTTCAAAAATTTCAAATTATTGTGAAAATTTATTAAGAGATCCTGTTAATCGCAGTACACTGTGCATAACTACAACAAAACAAATGATCGTTGTTTTATGTTTAACTACTATAGTCATTTAATTAAAAAGTCTAAAAATTTTGGTAATCATTTTTACATAATTAGATTACTGCGATTAAGAGGATCTCTTAATAAATTTTCACAATAATTTGAAATTTTTAAAGTAGACTCTTAATAAAAATACAAGTTATTGGTTCGATGGATTCGTTAGAAGATGGTCCATTTAAATAACCGCTAGTACCAGCATGGTTCCATTTAAAAAAATTGACTTTTTGTCAAAAAACCGATTCCTCAACCTTCAAAGCCGATTAAAGTAACCTAAATGTCATTTAAAATTTTTGGACAATTGTTGACATAATAAAAATCAATTTGTGCAGGTCACGGCACCCTTAATAAAAAACTAAATTTTGTTTTAAAAAAATTTTGAGGTTATAAAAATTAACGAAAATAGTGCAGTTGTATCAAAAATCACTTCCTCTTCCCAAAAATGTAAAAATATACAGGGTGTTCCATTTAAAATAACAAAGTTGGGGTCATTTCCGGCGAAACCGGAAGTGAAACAAATATGTGCAACGGCTCAAAAAGCACGGTTTTTTGCATATATCATATGTCTAAAATTTCATTTATTTAAAATCAAAACTAAAGAAAAAAAAGGGGGTGTACCATGAACGTGTGACACCCGGTATTTCTAAAATTTCATTTGATTAAATACAAAACTAAAGAAAAAAAGGGGTGTCCAGAACACAGTTACACCCGTATAGGGTTTTTATTGTTGTTATGATTTAGGTCCAATGGATTACAAACTATACGGATAATCAAAAAATTTGCAAGCAAAAAGTGTTTTTTTATCAAATATATTTCTAATTATGCAATAAAAACCGGATGGTTCGATTTAAGTTTTTAAAGTTACTTCCGGATTTGGTCACTTCCGGTTTAATCACGAAAACCGCTATAGCGTCAGTCAATTCTGCACATGGACTTTTGATATAGGTAAATGTTTTTCCCCATCTTTGTCAGACGTCGCATTTGCGAATAAAAGTGCTGGTACAGGTGGTCTGAAACAGCCTACATATGTTTATCCAATAAATCAAACAAAAAAAAATAATTGGTCTGCCAGAAGGGTTATTATATTATACGGTGATAGCGAACGTGCTAGCAAGAGTATTCTGTACAAGTGTTTGCAAATTCTATGGGATTTCATGGGTATCTCGCTTAATATTCATGATAAAGAAACGGCTACATAGCAAGTTACACATCGTCAACTTTTGTTAATAAAACATTCTATTAAAGTATGTTAATAAGCTGCTGCTGTCGTTATTTCTAATCTCAATCAAGTTGATTACCGAAAACAAGTGAAACCAATTTCAATTTCTACTTCCTGATAAGTGAAAGTATAGATCATCTACATTTTAAAATCCAGAACACGCACTTTTACAAAACTATTTGGTTTCGGTACATTCTTGACCAAAAACAGTGCGAAAATATTTCCTAAATATGTATAAAATGTTTTAGCCTACCTTGCAATCACTCGGAATTTAGTTATTGCATTTGAAATAAGCAAACATATTTGAAATAACAAAACCGCATAGAGGAGAAAGTGTTTAAACTATTGATATAACTGCAATGTATGTAAATGTAATAATGAATTGGAGTTCATATGCTTCCTACTTAAATGCCTTTCTATATTTGTGTTTCGAAATTTTTGATTTATGTTGCAGTGTATGATTAATATGCAGTTTTTTCTTTCTTTAATTTAGATATGAGTAGAGTAGAGCATTGTAGCAGAATGATGGTGCATTTAAACATCACTAATACAGAAAAAATAAAGTCAGCGTCTGTCAGTTCGTACAAAAAATAGGTTTTTAAATAAAATTTGAAATTGATTTTTACAAAACTACACATAAACCAATATAAAAGAAAGATGGATTGGGTAAAATTACTTTAGTATCTACTTTTCCTAACAAATAAATTAAAACATTTTTAGTCACACTAATTCTATTCATGGCTAATTAGTACATTAGATGTGTTTTTATGATGTTCATGGACTAAATAACAAGTTTGTGTGTATCTGCTAATTGCACTTTCAAAATGTCATTAATTTACGTTAAGTAGAAATAAACTAAAAGTTTTTATTGGGTGTCTATGGGTATTTAACAATCTTGAATGGAATGTACTGCCAACTTTTACATATATCGTGTTATAATGCTTATTTGTTTTACTGATAAAAATAGTTTGGTGTTAAAGTAGGTGCATAAAAAACAAAAAATAAGTATGTGCACTAAACAATTAAAATAGCATCTGTTCGTGAAAAACAATTATTCTAAAATAAAAAAGTAGGTTAAATGCACAGACGCTAATTACAAGACCGCCTCTAGCGGTGACCTCGTAAACTTAAATACAGTTCTGTGCAGTTTTTACGCAGCATACATTTTAAAAGCAAATCTGTAATATTTAAGGCAATGAAAATAAAAATGTACGAAAGGAAGTCATCGTGTTGTATAATTTAGATCAGTGTTTACCCTGGGGGTAAGCGAGAGGGTTTAAAAGGGTTACAAAGAAAGTTCATGAACAAAGTTGTTTAGAATTCAAAAATATGTCCTAATAAAAATTTGACGGTAAATATTCCATTTTTATATTCTTAGTAATTTTTACTTTTTAACATTTAAAAAATTTGCAACACCTGAAAAAGTTTTCTATTATCGATTTTTCAGAAAATTTTATACTTGATAAAAAATTGTGCATGACGAAAACAAAAGTTCAATAAAAATTTAAGTATATGACACTAGATTCGAACGACTTTTTGATTTTTGAATGTTGAAATTACTATAAACATAATTTATTGGAAATTAAACGCCAAATATTATGGTAGGTCATATTTTTTAATTCTAAACAAACATTTTTTTAGTAACTCTTTAAATAAGGGCACTTTACTCTTGTGAATATTTTTAAAATTGCTAAAATCTAGTGTCCTACGAATTGTTATTGAACTGTTTTCATCTTAAAATTAGCTTTAGAACATGCACCAACTAGATCAAGAATTAAATTTTATGAGAAATCAATAATAAAAAACTTTTCCATTTCTTGCACACTTTTTGTATGACGCTGTAGATGTAAAGATCGCTTTAAAATAAGGACACTTGATTTAATTTTTAAAACGCAATGTAAACCTAGTACGTTAGTTTAAAAATGTCTTGCCTCTTTTTCTTAAAAAATAATCATTAGGTAGGTACATACGAGGTAAGCGCCAAAACTTCCCTGCCTGACATAGATCTAGGTATCGCAGGCGGGTCAAATTTTTTTAACACATTGGTTCAAGTCATAAGAGCCATGGAAAAAACAAAAATGAATTTAATGTCAATTAATTTTCTTATAACTGTCATTAGTTCATCACGATGTCAGAAGTCACGAAAATTGAGTATCGAGCTTTTATAAAATCTTACTCGCGAAGGTCTTTTTCCTCAAAGCATCAAAGTTCGACTGAATGGGGTTTACGGAGACCATTTCCCGTCTTATTGTGTGGTAAGAGATTGGTCAAAATGGTTTCGAATGGGATAAGAATCCTTGGAAGATGATGCAAGAACAGCACGGACTGAGGAAGTGGTGACGCACGTCGCACGACAAGATTACCCTTGTTGAGGAACTCGTATTTGAGGATCAACGCTTGAAGGTGAAAGAACTATCAAAAATGGCGGGGCTTTGAGATACAAGCATTCACCGAATCCTCCACGATCGGTTAGGCATGAATAAAGTTAGTGCAAGGTGGGTCCCCAAACATCTCTCAGCAGTTCAGCGCCAGGGTCGTGTTGATTGTGCTCGATCCCTTTTGCAGCTCTGTGGAGAAAATCCTGTGGACTCATTGAAGACAATTGTTACAGGGGATGAAACCATGGTTCTCTACTATGATGCTCTGTCCAAAAGAGAATCGATGGAATGGAGACGAAACGGAGAGACATCGCCAAGAAAATTCAGGGTCTGTTAGTCGACAACAAAGGTGATGGCTACGATCTTTTAGGATTGTGAGGGCATTCTTCTCATATATTTTAACGAACGCAACAGCACAGTCAACGGGGAATATTATGCAGCACTCCTGCACAAATTACGACAACATTTTCGGGAGAAAAGACGTGGGAAACTTACCAGAGACGTGCGTTTACTGAACGACATGACAATGCCCCCGTGCACGCTGCTGGAATTGCTCAAGCCGCAATTCGTGACTGCGGTTTTGAACAAATCGATCACCCTCCGTATAGTCCAGATATGGCCTCAGTGACTATTACCTATTTGGAAATTTAAAAAAGGATCTTCGCGAGCGCCATTTCAGTGACGGCCAAGAGGTGAAGGCTGCAGTTAGGGCACATTTTGCAGACAGCCGAAGGCATATTTTTTTAGGAGTATCGAATTGTTCCTAAAACGATGTAATAAGTGCATTGACGTCAGGGGGAATTATATTGAAAAATAAAATTTAATTTTGAGCCTACGCCGTTTCTTTCATAGTCAGGCCGGGAAATTTGGGCGCTCACCTCGTAATCTAAGAAAAATTACCCAAGCTTAGCGGTTTAGTTTCCACAAAATAGGCAACTTAATTATTTACTGAAAACGTAATACAGAAATATTTATTACAGTATTCACAAAATGATTATTGACCGAGCTCGGTGGCTGGTTGGTATGCAACCTAGCGAGTAAAATCGGGAGGCGTGGGTTCGAATCCCGCGGCCGTCTGTCATCGTAGGTTTCAGGTGGTTTCCCCTACCTACTATAGGCAAATGCTGTGACAGTACTTCCACCTACTCTTACCTTACCCACCCTTTACTTGTTCCCCGCCCCCTCCTCCCGGACGCTAGTGATCTCAGTTGTCGCAGCGTCCCTAAACTCTCAATTTAAAAAAAAAATAAATGATTATTAAATACCAACAGATGTAGTTTATAGAAAAACAGTTGATCGAGTAATTGTTAACTAAGTGAATAGTGTATAAATACGTAAAACTTAAAAGTGCAGTGGAAGGTCCATATTCGTCACTATTCCGTGCGTAAAAGGCGGACGATTACTGAGCCGGACGAATATACAAGTAGAATTATTTTTTCATTGGCGTTAAGTAAAATTTAAAAAATAAGTTTCCAGACCCGAATCTGATTTATAAATAAATAAAAATTTAACCAAAACTTCACCTTTACTGAGGTGCGATTATGGCAGAAGCTAAGGAGGCGGTAAGGAATTATTACTTATTTGAAAGGGGAGTCACGAGTCACCTTCCATTAAAATTAAAACGTGAAGTAACTCCATTTCTGGTTAATATCTTTTTTGTCCGTTTTCTGACAATTTAGTAGCACTCGATTGAACAAAAAACTTGTACAATGTTGTCTGTTTCTGTCTTTATTTAAAATTTTCACACATATCAGATTTTTAGACGAACATCGAAGCATTTTTTTTGCCGAAAAAATGTGACGAATATTGGATTTATCGAATAAAGTGGCGGACAAATATAAAGGTTCGGCTGCACCTATTTGATCTTTTACCAAAAAAAAAAACATTTTATTTACTCTAAGTTTACCTAATCAAACTTTATAATATTCAAATTTTTAATCACTAAAAACTAAATCGTTACGCGTTTGTCACTTTATGTTATCTGGTGAATTCCTCTAAATCCAATGGCGTGAAGTCAGTTGCTATTATTGATCAAGTATTTTTAGTACCTTTTTATAACTCAATCGATTACTAATTAGTCATAAAACTGATTTATAGGCATTACTTTATACCGTGATAAGTTCGTATCAACATATTTATGTAACAAAACAATTTTATAAACACATTTTATCGGTTCAATGGCATATAAAAAAATTCAATAGATGCTAAATGAATTCGTGCGCTTATTTCAATGCAAATTAAAAGTTCTCTATGGCAACAAAAATTGTGTTAATAGTAACAGAATAATCTAACGTTTGATAAAAATAACATTTTCTTGCAAAGTAATGCTGTATTTTCAAAATTTGATTATTGTCGGATACTTCAAATATGAATTCGGAGCTCATTTTTTTAAAAATACATTACGCCACTTGGTGCATCAGTCCCTTGACTCATACAGCCTTAAAGTGAAATTAAAATTAAAAGTGTTACTCTGAATATTTTTTTACAATTTTTTCAAAGCCTACTATTGTAATTCCACCAAATGTTGCATGTTTACCTGTACAAAATCATAAAACAGCAATAACCCGATGAATATTAGCTTAACACAGAACATTTTACGTTTTTTTAAAGACAATTGAATAATCTACACAAAAATGTAAAAATACAGGATTTTCCATTTAAAAAAAATTTACTTATTCGTGTTTAAAATTTAGCTTAATAGACTTAACAAAACAAACAAGCTGTGTGGTGTTTTTGAAGTTTGACTATTCAGAAGCAACTATTGGAGTACTACCACCGAAACTTCCAAAATATTTTATACTGGCCTTGTTTAATCGCTAAATATTAATACATATTTTGTTAAAACTCTGTACCTGTCAATACTTTAAAAAAATCGTAAATAACTTAAAAACGCTCGCGTTTATCTATAAAATACGTTATACATTTTTGAAAGATTATTAAATGTATAGTTTAAAAGTGAACAATATACAAGACGTTGTTTTTAAAAAAGTTACATATTTAACCGTTGAAACAAAACACGGTACCTATAGTTAAAAATAGTTTTAGGTTATGTAACTAATAATTTTCACAAAAAAAAATGTTGTTTTATTCCATAATACACCAGATATGATCAGGGCCGTTTCTGGCGGGGGGCGAAAGCGTGCCACGCACGTGGGCGGCCGATTTAGATGGCGGCCAAATGCCGCCCTTGCGGTCTTTAATGTTTCACAAGAATTGAAAATAAAATATTAGTTTGAATAATAGTATGTAAAAATAATCAAGGATTAAAGATTTCAATCCCATACTATTCAAAAAAAATATGCAAAAACGCGTAAATCACTCTCCAGTTTGCTTATTGGGTAATTTCGACTTGAGAGTGAAGATTGCCATTAAATATTTATGAACTCAATCGGCGGTTGTATACCCTACCGTAGCAATGTAGATAGCAATGCAACTGGCAATGGGACAAGTGCCAAGGGCGCAAGAGATGGCGCTGAAAATCCCTCTTACACATAATGACAAATTTACAGTCATTCAAACAGTCTGCAACTAACGGGAAAAAATTTTATTATTGATTTCTCAGAAAATATTATTCTTGATAAAAGTTGGTGCATGGTCTAAAACTAATTATTATAAGATGAAAAAAATGTCAATAAAAAGTCATGGGACACTAGATTATAACGATTTTTGAAATATTCGCAGGAGTAAAGTGCTCCTATTTTAGGAGATATAAAAAAAAATTATAGGAAAAAGTTATTAAGAATCTCAAAATAAGGCTGAATTTAAATTTTGAAGGTCAAATTCTAATTTTTATTTTTTAAGAAATTTTATCATTCAAAAAGTCTGCAACAAATGGAAAAGTTTTTTATTATCGATTTCTCAAAAAATTATATTCTTGATAAACGGTAGTGCATGGTCCAAAACTAATTTTAAATGAACAAAAGTTTAATAAAGTCATAGGACACTAGATTTTAGCGATTTTTGAAATATTCGCAAAAGTAAAGTGCTTAAAATTTTGTAATAATTGTAATTTTGGAATTTGACCGTCAAAATTTACATCTAGCTTTATTTTGAAATTCTAAATAACTTTATTCTAAAATTTGTTTTTGTATCTCTTAAAATAAAGGCACTTTACTCTTGCAAATATTTCAAAAATCGCTAAAATCTAGTGTCCCATGAATTTTTATCAAACTTGTTTTTATTTTAAAATTACTTTTAGACTATGCACCAACTTTAATAAAGAATAAAATTTTCTGAGAAATCAATAATAAAAAACTTTTCCATTTGTTGCAGACTTTTTGAATGTTGAAATTTCTTAAAAAATAAAATTTTGAATTTGATCTTCAAAATTTAAATCTAGCCTTATTTTGAGATTCTAAATAACTTTTTCCTATAAATTGTTTTTGTATCTCATAAAATAAGGGCACTTTGCTCTTGCAAATATTTCAAAAATCCTTAAAATCCAGTGTCCTATGACTTTTTATTAAACTTTTTTTATCCTAAACTTAGTTTTAGACCATGCACCAACTTTTATCAAAAATAAATTTTTTTGAGAAATCAATAATAAAAATTTTTCCCATTTGTTGCAGACTTTTTGAATGACGCTGTATACATGTTGTTAAATATGATACTTGCAACGACAATTATTTATTTTTTTATTTCAATTTTTTTTGTTTACCGGGGCGGCGAAACGTACGTTAGCACGCGGGCGGCCAAGTACTCAGAAACGGCACTGGATATGATGAAACTACGCATAGGTGGATTCGGTATAAAAATGAAGTTAAATAAATATTTTCTCTTTTGTTTTTTTCTTTTTAACGTATTGTGGGAATATTTGCTAGAATCTAATATTCAATGTCCCGATTTTTCCTCACTCATCAAGGCAAGATGTTACTATAATTAACAATTGAAAATAAAAAATTACCATTTATGTCGGATTGTGGTTTTTACACAAAGATTATAATCTCGAAACATAATGAACAGTTTATGAGAGTTCCAGAAAAATAGTCAATTTAATTCTCATATTGCAATATAATTTCAACCTTCCTATAAGTTTTTGCGCGTTATCAACATGCAATAGGTACACCAAGGATATCTGATCAAATTATAGTCTGTCACTCAGTTGTTAAAAACTATGCAAGTATATCCGGTTTTGTTCACGCTAATTTCATGCTAAACTAACCGCAAAAATTACTAGGACTAAAGGATTATTATATTGGAAACAAGTAATTAAATATTATGGGAAATTTTTAATTTAAAGAGAGAGAAAAACCCAACTATAAATTTTTCGCAAAAATACAAAATGTGATCCAAAGCATTAAAATAATGTGTGTAAATTATTTATGGTTGTGACTATTTGCACCTACAGTAGGTACGAATAATTGGCTATTTGCACCTACAGTAGGTACGAATAATTGGCTATTTGCACCTACAGTAGGTACGAATAATTGGCTATTTGCATCTACTGTATAGACCTACCGCTTATAACTGAGTTCTGGTACACCCCCTTTTTACTTTAGTTTTCATTTTTCATAAATAAACTTTTATACAGATGGTATGTGTAAATACTAGGTTATATTAACACATGTACACTATTATTTCAATTCCGGTTTCGTCAGAAATTACCCTGTATATTTTATATTTTTGGAAACTTTGAATACAACTGCATCATTTTGATTAATTTTAATAACTTCAAATAATTTTTGGACAAATATGTATTTGCCGTTACCTTCATAAATTGAATTTTATTATGTCAACAAGGGTCCGAAAAAGGTTTTTCGTACATTTTAATTAACATTTAGGTAACTTTAATTGGTTTTGAAGGTTGCAGACTATATAGGTGCAAATAGCCAATTATTCGTACCTACTGTAGGTGCAAATAGCCAATTATTCGTACCTACTGTAGGTGCAAATAGCCAATTATTCGTACCTACTGTAGGTGCAAATAGCCAATTATTCGTACCTACTGTAGGTGCAAATAGCCAATTATTCGTACCTAGTGTAGGTGCAAATAGCCACAACCATTATTTATACAGTGCTGGGTAAAATTTTAAGAATATGCATAGATTCCCGCTGTTATCTATCAAGCAGGGAATAACGCTCCAAAAATTCATTGTGATTGGTTGATAACACGGTGGAGCAAATATTTTAGTTTAAAATAAATAAAAGAAACCTAGTATGATTTACTTATTTTAAGTCATATACAATTTAAAAAATTACTCTTGAACCAAATTGTATTCAAAATATTAAACAAAAAGTTTAAAAACTGAAAAAATTGATTTTAGTACAAGTGTTAATGCCACTTTAAATGGTATGGGCCGAGGTAAATTACAAAGCCTAGATGGGAAGAAGAAAGTTGAACCTGAAGATTTACATACATCAGATATCTGTGTTTTCTTGGATGAATTCTTTGATAGTGTTAATGGTATTTTAGATGCTCTACAACTCAATAAAGAATTAAAAATGACTTACATTAAAGCTGCGTAACACATAAATCTTGTGTACAGCCATACGTTTTTAACACTAAGCTGTTTAAACTATGTAAGTTGGATGAAAAAGCAAAACCTTCAATATTCGTAAACTACATATTTGTTTTACATGGTTTTTAACATATAAAATACAAAATTTTTGAATTTGGATACACAGCGTCTCCTGTTAGAGTATTTAATCGAGACCCAACAGATAATTTTTTTGGAGAACATTGCATGCTGTTGGAAATATAAATTGTACTTGATCTGTATTTGGTTGGTTCTTATTTCAAAACATTGTTTGTTAATAACGTGGTAGCAGTACAATTAGCAGCTTATAACTGAGGACGATAGATCTAACAATTTTAGAACTCCCAAAAAGTACATCCTTGAAAACACAAAAGTACTCTCTACAAATCCATGTAATTTTTGGACTCCACCTGCCTTTTCCTTAGTCTTCGATGTTTTGCGCCTATTACCTAAAGCAGTCCTTTACGCTAGTGGATATCATTCTACCCAATATGAATATAAACAAACCCGTGTCCGGAATATTCTTCGCCCACAATTCTTCGCCCACAATTCTTCGCCCACAATTCTTCGCCTACACAATTTTTCGCCGACACAATTCTTCGCCGCCACAATTTTTCGTCGCATACAAGCATTTCACAAATTTTGTTTGTAAATGTGTTTTTATTTACAACGTAATTTTTACAGATTATTTTACATTAGGTTAGGTTAGGTTAATTTAATTTTTATTCATACTATAATCACAGAAACAAGATTAAAAATCACAACATACGCTATTTAAGTAGCAATTTTTAAACAGAATATTAAAAGAAGAAATATTAATATACAAGAAACAACTTTAGGCTAATGTAAAATAATTTGCAAAAATTACGTTATAAATAAAAACAATCACATTTACAAATTTGTGATATGCTTGTATGCGGCGAAAAATCGTGTTGGGGAAGAATTGTGTAAGCGAAGAAATGTGAGTGAAAAATTGTGCATGCGAATAATTGTAGAGGCGAAGAATTGTGGAGGCGAAGAATTGTGGACGAAGAGTTGTGGACGAAGAACTGTGGGCGAAGAATGTTCCTAGACCCAAACAAACCATGGCAACCACCGAAATGAATCGTTTTATATTGGAATATTTGATGGATCATGTTTATTTATTTTATTTTTAATAAAAAACGGTAGGTTTTACGAAAAAACTAAAGGATAAAAAAAGTTTTTAAATAAATCAAGCTTTCCATTTTTTTTTTTACAAAAATTCAACCCACCAAAAAGTTCTGATAAAAAACCAACAGAGGTCGCACTTTTCAGCCCCCTGTGAGTGTGGGATATGATTAAAAATATTACAATGGGAAACCTTATAATAAGTATAAAACATCTACCAAATATTATTATCCTACATTTATCCAAGTTTGAGAAATAAAATAAAAACCCAGTTCTACCACAACCCATTAAGGAGGTGTAACTCCGAAAGAAGACGTCTTAAGGAAAAAAGTTTATATAAAAAACCCCCCTTAGTTTTCGATAAGGTATCACCTTCCAAATTTTTTCGCAATCTTTAAGAAACGCCCTGTATATCCGTCAAAATCTGGAATTCAAAAGTTTTTGCGATCACAATATTTATACTAACTATGGCGAAAATACAATATAACTAACTTTTGCCCAGCAATGTATGTTTACGTAACTGTTGGTTTAAATCTTTTTTTCAATTACCTTTGGCAACATTTCAGTTAGAAGTTAGTTGTGCTAACAATTAGTATAAAAATAAAACGTATTAAACAATTCATTTTTTAAAATCAATCTTTGGCAAACGGAAGATGACACTCTAATTCTGTCTCAAGATTTTCATTAAAACTAAAATTCGCAATTTTTTTATAATTTAACTAACGCCATATCTCTTATGATAATTGGCCTAGTTGTCATTGTTATCCTAATCAGTCTGTAAAAACTTCTATCATGCAAAATATTGTCAATTTTGAGACACATTACACCTATTTAAAAAAATAAACACAAAGCTGCTAAAAATAATATTTAATAAAAAAGAAACAAATAAAAAAATAATTAAAAGGCATTTAATGTATTATGCATATTTATTTTTATTAAATGTCAACTCGTTCACCATAACACAAATACTTGTATATTTTAACCATTTTTGTTGTGCACTCTATTTTTCATGGCTATAGATTGCATAATTAATTATGTTCGAATCAGATGTTTCCATTATCGAAACAATTGCAAATTCAGCAATTTGCCGCACGATACAAACAAAAATAAAAGATATTTTAAACATTTAGGGTTGAATAAATATTTACAATGAATTCTGTATTTCAAACAATAATTAAGTGCACTATTATTAAAACGTCAATGTCATTACTGAGGCTAATTAATAAACAATAAACAAATAGTAAATCAAATCGATTAAATTAAAAATTCGACATGTTCCACTGCATTTGTGATATTGTGTGTACTTAAAAATAATGGATTTTTGAAATTTAAGGATTTAAATATAAAATTTTGGTAATAACAGTGTTGGACTCCCTGTTAATAATACCAAAATAAATAAAAATACCGGGTGATTTAGTTTGACCGTAGCACCTCATTAACTTTCTTATTTTAAGAGGAAAACTCATATTTTGTGAATCGTGGAAAATGCTCTATCGAATGACGATCAATTTTTTTTTTCTATAATGAAATATATATGTTAGACCGACGATAGTCAACTTATTTACCTAATTACATGGTATACTTTTTTTAATTGATTCTGATAGAAAATTAAGTTCGAAATTCGATAGTGCAATAAAAAAGCATAGAATGATTTTAAAATTAGCTATTATTTTTTACAAAATCATTCTTTTTGACTAAACAAAACACGATCGCTGTAATTGACAGTCCAACTGAATCCCTGTATATGTTGCAGTAATGAACTATAAATTTTGAAAAATATTGTCTAAATCTATAAAAACTATAAAATTCGAAAAACAAACATAATTTTTCAGAACCAAATCAATAAAAATTAATGTTATTTTTAACCTAAGTCTGTATCAAAATGTTGTAATGCTTGTTGACTTATAGAAGAGATGTGCAGTAGGGATTGTAAGTTTACCGACTTTTTGAATTACCGGTAATTCGGTAAAACTGTCAATCAAAACCGGTTTACCGGTAATTTACCGGTAAATCATATTATTATATATATTTATATTATACTGTTTCTTTTTAGATTTTTTGCGGTTACTAACATTTTTAATGTAGTTTTCGGAGTTTATCCGCGTCTCCCCTATAGTGAGAGCTTGCCGAAACGTCGAGCCAATTTAAATATTACCCGGATAAACTCCGAAAACCATATTAAAAATAAATATATTTATATACATTGAAGCCTAAACTATCCCAATTAGTTTCATACAATATATTAGTTAACAGCCATTAACGCATCTAATATATTTTTATGTAATGTTAATATAACACTATATAAAATGACAATATATAATATATAAAATAAAAATATTACAAAAATATAATCCAGCATTACAAAAAACACATGAAAATAAAACTATTCTGAACATAAAATATAAAATGATATAACATAAAATATCTTGTCAAATTATTAACAGTATTTTTTATTTTAAACTTTTCTTAAAAAATAACCACGTAGAAAATATAATTTATTTTAACTATCGTCTCCTAATTGCGACCTAATTTTTGTACAAAATAATCCAGCCGCGGAAAAACCTCTTTCGGCTTCTACTACATTTGTTGGTCGAGTAGTGAGTAAACATCATATTATGCTATTTGTATGTTTTCCCCTTATTTTTCTCTTTAAAAATACGTCAATTTTTTTTCGATTATTTGATTTAGATTTTTATCATAATTAGAAAGACATTGTAAAATTACCGGAATTACCGGTAAGAAACTGGCAAATTACCGGTAAAATTTGAAGAGTATTTTTTTTGCGTATTACAATCCCTAATGTGCAGCACACTATCAAAAAATATAGTTCAGTCAATAAGAAAGAGTTGACAATGATTGAGATAGATTAGGAATGTGTTCATTACATGAAAAAAGTTGCAGACATTTTTAAGTTGTTGAATTATTTAAGTGTTTTATGTATTAGCATAATTAAGCCCAATTAAAAACACTTTTTTGTTTCGAAGGATTCTTGCTATTTTCTATTAAAGCTTATTTATGTAACAAACTTTTGCTGACTTACAGATGTATGCAGTGGCGTAGCGAGGGTAAACGGCTCCCGGAGCATAATATTTTTTTGCGCCCCCCCTCGGTCGTATTTTTATTGTAGTTTGTGAGTTTCAAGTAAAATAATGTTTCATTATTTATTCAGATACACTGTAATGAAAATGTGAACTAATTTTAAAATTATATTGGCATTTTAGTTTTCTGGGTTTAAATAAGTGAAATAAACGCAAAAATATTTTGTTTCGCGGCGCCCCCCAAGACTGGCGCCCGGAGCATCGATACCCCCTTGCCCCCCCGTCGCTACGCCACTGGATGTATGCTTTTTACATCACAATGCATCAGAAAACAAAGTTTAGTCACAAAGCAAGGACTGTTAATGATTGAGTAGAATTAGGAAAGTGTTCATTACAAAAACTAATGGTGCCTGTCCACGTGAGAGTAAACTACTCTCGATAGCAGCGTCGCCAAGGATACAGCCCCTGAGAGTAACTCGCGATTGGCTGTATCCTTGGCGACGCTGCTATCGAGAGTTGTTTACTCTCACGTGCACAGGCACCATAACAATGTTGCCAGTGTTCCATTCGAGTTACAAGTCATAGTAATATTTGGTGCAACCTTATATAAATACACAACTATGTTAATGACATTTTTTTTAAATAATAATTTATATCATCGCTTCGATTACTATACACAAAGAACACGCCAAAATTATGTATTTTTGAATTTTAGTAACTGCAGAAGTCACTCAGAGACTTGTGATCGCGTGGGAAAATTTGTGAAGAGTCAGACATACGAAAAATGTTTTTCTGCAATATTATGTAAGGTGTTAAATGTATACCACAATAGCCTAAAGCATTTTTTAACTTGATTTATTTATTCGTATAGAACTCCATCTTCTCTAAGTGATATAATACGTAGGTATTATTTTTATTTTAATTTGACCACAAACAATAATAAATTCTTAGAAGATAAAACACTTTTAATACAAAATAATATTGTTCGTGACAATATTTCTAACAAAAAATTTGCATACACACATATTCTAATATTATTGTACAAATTTGCTAATCTACCTGCACTGTCAGCTTATTCTTCTTCTTCTTCTTCTTATTATTCATAAATACAGGGTGTATAAAAAGTAACGTAACCGATTAATATCTCGTCTTGTGACAACTTTACAAAAACAGTTTTATATAAAAGTGGTTTGTGGTCATTTACTACTTAAATTATTTCAACTATACACAGTGTTTTATTTTTGCACACCGATACGTCACTTTGTTTTTGAGTTATTTAAGTTTTTGTAAAAATATTGACTGAAACAGGAGTCTAAAAAAAATAATGCTATTTCACCACTTGGCTATGTCACAACGAATTCCTTTGATTTTTGACTAGTTAAAACAATACACAAGGTGTTCCTTATGCCCGGTCCATTTAGTTAAACTTCAAACACGAATAACTAGAGTTATTGCGGTTTTTCTGATAATTTACGGTTACAAACACAATATTTAATATCATTTAACTAGTAGGCTATGGCTATCTCGAAAATTTGTTTTAAATGTCAAATACAATTATATTTTGATCTTTAAATTGAAAGATTTGCCAGATAAAAAATGTATGGAAAAAAATCCGATCATAAAAATTAAAGTTTGATTTACATAAAAGACTTTTTTGTGCGATCGTACTAGAAACAGCTGTTTGACGGACGCATAAGCAACCATAAAGTACTGCATTACCGGCCCTATCCTTAGCAACGGCCGTAAAAGTTACTTTTCAGGCCGTTACCCTTAGCAACGGCCGTAAAAGTAACTTTTACGGCCGTTGCTAAGAAGAGGGCCGGTAATGCAGTACATACGCCGTCATCTGTTAGTGACAGAATGCCACGTAGTTTCTAACCTATAATTTTGAAAATTACTAAAAATTTAAATTGTTTTTAATTCGATCGCACAAAAAATGTAATATGCACCTCGGCCAAAACGTACTTTTTGGCCTTGATACATAAATAACTATTATTTTAAGGCTAATATGAAAAAAATACTTGCATAGAAGCTTAGAACGCATATCGCATAATTTCTTTTTTAAATATACCTGAAGTGTATACCTAATATTTAATAAACTATTAATATTAGATATTAATATTAATTATCTGTTGCTCCTATAAACAGGACATTTTCCGTAACATGACTTCGATTAGTAACCATGTGTATTATTTTAAAATTATAACTAGTCAAAAACTATTATGACACTATTGTTCTACACAGTTTTAAAGGAATTCGTTCTGACATAGCCAAGTTGTAAAATATCATTATTTTTTAGACCCCTGTTTCTGTCAATATTTTTATAAAAACTTAAATATTGAGCAATGTTCTGACAACATTTTTTTCTAAATGAAGGTTTAGCAAAACTTTTTTTTACTCAGATCTAACTAATTTTAATTTTTTATTATCTATATTGTGTTTAAAGAAAAAAAGTTTTAACATCTACATTTCATAATTATTGCCTATTCTTGATACACAGTTTACTTAATCATGTAATTTTTTAAATAAAACATACATATAGAGGAGAAGGTGGTAATATGGAACCCCAGTTTGTTTTTCTTTGGTAAATCGAAGAGTCGTAGGACTATCTACGAACTTTTTTGATTGATAGGCTCTAAATATATTAAATATTTATATGTGGACAAATTTAGAATAGTATTGCCAATTTGCATGTAACACTTAGTTTTCGTAAAAAGGTTAAAATTGTATACTCAAGAAACTATGCTGGTAATATGGAACCCCTAAAAAAAGTCAGTATATTCGAATAAAAACACCTATATTAACATAATCATTACAAAAATAAATTGCTTTACGACAAAAGTCACAAAAATAAGCATATTTTTACATGCAGAACATTCACTATGTGCCCATAAGTTGCACATAATACATTGAGTCCACAGTTCTCCTTTTTGGTATTCAGAAATAGTTATTTATGTATCAAGGCCAAAAAGTACGTTTTGGCCGAGGTGCATATTACATTTTTTGTGCGATCGAATTAAAAAACAACTTAAATTTTTAGTAATTCTCAAAATTATAGGTTAGAAACTACGTGAAATTCTGTCACTGACAGATGACGGCGTATGTACTGCATTACCGGCCCTCTCCTTAGCAACGGCCGTAAAAGTTACTTTTACGGCCGTTGCTAAGGGTAACGGCCTGAAAAGTAACTTTTACGGCCGTTGCTAAGGATAGGGCCGATAATGCAGTACTTTATGGTTGCTAACGCGTCCGTCAAACAGCTGTTTCTAGTACGATCGCACAAAAACCATTTATTGTTATACTTGCTGATGGACACTTCACATAGGCTTGACCAAAAAGTTCAGCAATATCATAAGGGCCTAGAGGACGTTTCACTCCAACGCAGCCACATTCGAATTCGTAATATGGAGCCCCTGAATATAACATGGAACCCGGTTCCATATTACCAACGCTGAGTGAGTTTCATATTAACAAAATTGCATGCTATTTTATTTCGCTTAGTATAATTTCTACCAGTTAATTAAATGAAAACTTACTTAATAGATTTTGATGAAACGGCATTATACTGCCTGGCAAAGCCAAAAAAACATTAAAAGTATTGCATATAATTGATCTTTATTCTGGCAGAAATTGACAAAATAAACTTTTGTTTTGTGCTCATTCGCATAAACTCAAAGTATTCGATTTTTACCGCGTTTTTTGTGCTGAAGTTTCGTATAATGGTTTTCGCCATGGTTGTAACTTGACATTTATGTATTTGGTAATAGATGCCGATACCAGTTTATTAGTTAACTGGGGGTTCCATATTACTAGCAGGGTTCCATATTACCACCTTCTCCTCTAACAGTTCGTTGACAATTAATCGATAAATTTTACATCGATTATCTAGATTTTTGAATAACATTAATTGTATAGATGAATTGCGCAATATTAAAACAGAACAATTATTTTAGAAATGAGAACGTTTTGTTTAATTTGTTTGCCTAATTACAAGTTTAATTTCTAGGAAAAGTTACAATTAATAATAACGTAACCATTGTTATTTATTTCATGTTGTCAGGTGATACGCAAAATAATTACCTATAATTATTTTGTTTGAATTATAAGTGCATCCTTCAATTTTAATACTTATTTTACTGTTTTTAAATATGTAATTACATTTGGGTATTACCATTACTAATAAATGTATAAAGGTACTATAGTGAAAGTTTGTTAACAATTATTGTCCTCCAGATATTTCAATTAATGTGGTTTATAGTTTAGTAACTACAAATTTCGCCGTAATCAGAAATATTTTATTCTCAGATTTTATGGTTTTTCGCATTATATTACTGGTATTAATTACTTTTAATTTAATATACGTTATAAATTCTTGCCAAAATTATTCGCTAAATCCCGCTATTCAAAGGAATGTCACCGTTATTTAGTAATCCCAAGTATCCGAAGCTGCTATCACTTGAAACACAAGTTATATATATTTAACTAACAGTTTATTTCATTTTATACGAAATATTTTGTGTTTAAAATATCCAACTCAAAGTGATATACAGAGTGGTCCAAATTCGATGGGATTGCATGGGTATCTCGGTTAATATTTAAGATAGAGAAACGGTTAAATAACCAAAAATGTGCAGTTTTTTGAGACAAACTCAGAACCGTTTTCAAAAATATTCTATAATTTCCGGTTTTCGAGTTATCGAATAAAAAGTGTTTTTTTGTCATAATAATAATGTGTCATATCTCCGTTATTGTTGTAAATATCAAATATATTTATTAAGATTATTTTTGGATATTTTTATGTTTAATTTGTTTACACTTAAAAAAACTTTTTCACGCTCGCCGTTTAAAAGTTATGACACAAACTTACCTTTTTTTAAATGAGAACGATAGTTGGCTATAACCTATTTAAATTCCTTATTTTTTTCTCATTCCAAATATATAAGGGTCGATGTATTTATTTTTAATAATACGCAAGTTATGAAGGTTTTTTAGTTTTTTTTATCTAAGAAAATCATAGTAGGCTGTGAAAACAAAAAATAAACAGGGTGTAAAACCTTATAAAACTCATGTGGTACAAGTTACCAAGGTTTTTTAATTTGTTATTGAGATAAATACGAACATTTTTGAACATAAGATAAACAACAATATCCTACATTACTGCTGATACCGACTATATCGTTGTTTTCTTATTTTCAAATATTTACAATGTTTATCTCCACAACAAATTAAAAAACCTTGGTAACTTGTACCACATGAGTTTTGTAAGGTTTTACACCTTGTTTGGTTTTTGTTTTCATAGCCTACTATGATTTTCTTAGAAAAAAAACCTAAAAAACCTTCATAACTTGCGTGTTATTAAAAATAAATACATCGACCCTTATATATTTGGAATGAGAAAAAAATGAGGAATTTAAATAGGTCATAGCCAACTATCGTTTCCATTTAAAAAAAGGTAAGTTTGTGTCATAACTTTTTAACGACGAGCGTAAAAATTTTTTTTTTAGTATAATCAAATTAAACATAAAAATATCCAAAAATAGTCTTTATAAATATTTTTGATATATACAATAATAACGGAGATATGACACAATATTAATATGACAAAAAAACACTTTTTATTCGATAACTCGAAAACCGGAAATTATAGAATATTTTGAAAACGGTTCTGAGTTTGTCTCAAAAAACTGCACATTTTTGGTAATTTAACCGTTTCTCTATCTTAAATATTAACCGAGATACCTATGCAATCCCATCGAATTTGGACCACCCTGTACAGTAGTGCGAATGTTGAATATAAAAATAAATTTTAACAGCCGATTTAGCAATAATGATTATTTCGAAAAATTGCAAAAATTAACTACAGGCATTTCTCATTTCAAACTCTACAAACTCTACATGGTTTGAAAACAATTGAATACTAAACCAATTTATGTTGCAACTGCCGTTAAAATTATCTGCACATTCACTTACTAAGTTCTAATTTACGAAAAACAATAAAAGATTGCATATGAAGTGCATTATATTTTTATGCTTTAATTGAAGCAAGAAACAAAAACGGCATTATATTTAGGTAAAGTTTCTCAACATTTTAGTTAGGTAATATTTCGTAATTTAAAATACCGCAGTTGACTTGAATTAAAGTTTACAACAGGTGGTAGATACAAATAAATTAAATAACAACTTTTGATGAAGAATGACAATACTTTGTAAGTAAACAACCAAATGCACCATATTATCGTACATTTATTAAAAGTAATGTTGTAGAATGTTTTAATTACCTTATTGTTATGGTCAATTTAAGTTACAAAAATACTTGGATCATAATCTAACAAACTTTTTTCATAGTACTTGTATTTCAGTGTGTCTTCTGCCATTTACAATCCGAAGACTGTAAACTGCATAAATTGGTTCTTTGCGAAATAAACATATTTCAAAATTCATTTAAAACCTGTTTAGAAGACTAATCATTCCCGGTACCTAGCACAAACCGTCCAATACTACAACAATGATGTTGTTTAGTAACCGCGAGTTAACAATCCTTTAAATGTCAACAGGGCATATTAACAATAAATAGTTACAATTATTGATCAACTTATTAGCGTCCTTACGCCACTTGAACGTATCTCTTGCGATTAAACAGTCATAAAATATAGACAGACAACTAACAATAACTGTATGTGCCGCCTCTTTTTTTACATGTATCGTCTTATAATAAGTTTCAGTTAACGGTTTATGTTTCTAGAAACGGTGTGAATTTTAGTTATCTGGATAACTCATAAATATCAAAATAAAAATTTGAGGTTTCTTAACATTGCGTTATTCAACTTTTTTTTTCCCAAGAGGTCAGCGGCGTACGCAGAAAAATATTTTAGGGGGGATATTGTTTTAATATGCAAAAAAAATTCTGACTAATTTCAAACGGGGCATGGTAATGGTGCAATTAAAAAATGATCTATGGGGGCTAGACACAAAAAGTGAGTCGTAAGAAAGAGTTGTGGGGGTCCAGGGACCCCGGGTAACAGCGCCATAGGCAATTTTTTTAAATTTTCAAGGTTTAACGTACCCAAAAATAGCATTTATGAGTAAAATATACAAACATAATATATTTTATATGTAGGTATGAAAAAGCAGTCTGTCGCGCAATTTTGAAATGCGGTAATTATAATTTTAGTTCTTTTCCAACTTTCGGGAGGGATTTATCCCTCTAATCCCCCCCTTACGTACGCCACTACAAGTGGTACTAAAACGTTTAAAGCGGGAACCCGAACCGCAAAAAATAACAGGTTTCTTCCCTCACCGGTTCAGTAAATTTGAAGTTTGAGATTTTTGTACCGATTAACGGTTTTTAATTTTGTAATAATTTAACAAAGGTAACCGATACAACGAAAACGGTTTAATTTCGATTTGGAGTCGATGGGTTTTATAAAATTGTTACTAGAAAGTAAAAAAACAAACAATAGACAATACTATAAAATTCTAATAAATGATACCGCAGACAAATAGTAACTATCGTTTACCATTTAATTAGTGTTTTTTTGTTTCTTTTTCATAGATAGCTAGATAAGTGATTTTGATTGATTTTCCAAGTTATTTATGAAAATAGATACAGCAAGTAATATTTCATTAAAAAGAGGAAAAAAAGCGCATTTACCTAAACCAAAGCCATTTTTAGGGCTCATAAGAAAAATGAAAGTAGGGGTAATATCCGGAAAATGGTAAGTGATCAAAAAAATCTAAAATAATAGTTACATGCAACATAAAAAGTACCTAAAGAAATTATGAATAAAATTAATCTAATGATTAAAACAAAAAAGTTATGAGAGAAAAAAGAAATTTAACATTTTCTTATTTTTTGCCATAACTTATAAAATACCTACGTAGAAATTTGTACTTTTAAAACTAGATTGCAGCTCTTCCTATACTCAAGAATAATTCATCTAATTTAAGCAAACTTGTATCTCTTATAATAAGCGAGTTCTCCATGTTGGAAATGCTATTTTTGTTACCCTGTATAAGAACCTGGGAATTTCAGTACGGATCCCGTTAAAACCAGGGCATGAAACCGGTTTTTTAAACCGGTTTAAAAAACCGGTTAACCTTTATTTTTTGTCCAAAATTATGATTTTTAACCAAAACCGAAACCGTTATTTTTAAAGGCAAAAAAAACGGTAACCTTTAACCAAAATAATAAAAAACCGGTTTTTTAAACATCTCTTTTTAATAAAAATTATTTTGAAAAAATACAAAATCTGTATTAAATGTGATTAGTTTACCAAAAGTATTTACTGAATGCTTGATTGTACATATATTATAAAATTATAAATAGATAATATCTTTTTATACTTAGCATTCCAAATCTGAATAATGTTAAAAACCGGTTAAATTAACCGGTTTTTTCAAAACCGGTTTTTCACGGAAAAAACCGGTTTTTCAACAGAAACCGTTATGAAAATAAAGTTCTTGAATTTGGTTAACCGTTAACCAAAATTTTTTTCGGTTTCTAGCCCTGGTTAAAACTATGTTCGACAATAGTGTCATACAGCCGTATTCATAGTCCTTATAGTGATTGCTGACTAGCTAAAATTTTAAAATAATACCAGGATGTTTGTTATGCCCGGTTCATTTGGCTTTAAACACAAACAAGTCAATTTTTTTTTTATGAAACACCCTACATATTTTACATTTTCTTATTTAATTACCTTTAAAAACTATTAGGAATCATTAATGTCTAAAATTAATATTTCTCGAGTTATTTATTTTTGACATTTTAACGGTTTCCAAGACTGGAAACAAAAAGCTACACTATCTTATTTTGACAGAAAAAAAAAACAAAATGAATAAATTTAAGTTACGAAATGCAGTATTTTTGTCAATTAATAAAACAAGATTTGTTTGACTTATTTTAAAAAAAAAAAAGGTATTATCAAGGTTTTAATAATCTCTGGGATACCTGTACAGGGTGGTCCAAATTCAATGGGATTACATGGGTATCTCGCTTAATAGTCAAGATAGAGAAACGGTTAAATTACCAAAAATGTGCAGTTTTTTGGGACAAACTCAGAAACGTTTTCAAAAATATTTTATCAATTCCGGTTTTTGAGTTATTAAAGAAAAATTGTCTTTTTGTTATATTTATAATGTGTCATATCTCCCTTATTGTTTTAAATATCGAAAAAACTTATCAAGATTATTTTTAGATATTTTTATGTAGATTTTGATATTATTAAAAAAAATACTCTTCTTCTTCTTCTTCACGTCTCCTGTTGCCTTTTCAGGTGCCGGTGGTTGGTTTCGCGTCCCGAGTTCATTTTCGCCACGCCCTTCTGTCTTTTGCAAGTGTTTTCATTTCTTCTGGTGTTTTTCCTCTCTCTGACCCCCAATCCCTTATTTGATCCATCCATTTTCTTCTTGGTCTGCCTTTTTGTTTTTTGGCTGGTTTTCCTATCTCTATTATTTTTCTCATAAATCTGTCTGGATCCATTCTTATTACATGACCATACCAGTTTAGTTGTTTCTTTTTTATTTTTTCTATTAGTGGTTCTTGTTCTGTCATTTCTCTCAAGTTTTCGTTTCTTATCCTACCCCGTTTACTTTTCCCCGCTATTTTCCGGAGGTGTCACAATCTAACCTTTTTTTAAATAGAAGCTGTAGTTGGCTGTGACCTATTTAAATTCCTTATTTTTTTCCCTTTCCAAATATATAAGGGTTGATGTATTTATTTTCAATAATATGCAAGTTACCAAGGTTTTTCAATTTTTTAAAAATAAAAAACAAAAATAGGCTGTGAAGAACAAGAAAAACCGGAAATGATAAGATATCTTTGAGAACTGTTCTGAGTTTGTCTCAAAAAACTGCATATTTTTGGTAATTTAACCGTTTCTCTATCTTGACTATTAAGCGAGATGCCCATGTAATCCCATCGAATTTGGACCACCCTGTACAACTTAACAACAGTTGGAATGGTCTAAAATTAAACGCGCTAAAAAAATCTGAAACGTACAGAAATAATCGTATAATTTTTATTAGACATAGATTATTAAATGTGCTATATAATTTAAATACCTTTAGGTTATTTTTTATACTTTTTTTCTATTTCAAAACATAACTATTACAAAAGAGCTTTAAAGTGAATTATCCGAATTTTGTGACACTAGATCGTCGACAAAATAATGAAACTCCCTTTAACCACTAATACAGCTCCAACACTTTTTGTTGTTTTTTTAAAGCTAGTTATGAATTATTAAAATTTAAAAGATTTAAGCTTCCCCAAAAATTATTCTTTTGGATTCTTGCTTGTACCGATCGTCACAGGCAAAATTGTAATAATGGGCAAGAAGTTAGGCACAACTTGCAAAACAATTGCAATTTGAAAATCGATTTTTTTAAATTCGCAACGAATCGACTCTTAACCAAAAAAAAAGTTGTCGGTTAAAAACAAATTAATTGAAAATAATGTTACTTCGGCTTGAAAAATAATCGTAATAAAATGATCGTCTTATTAAGCAACTTAAGCTCTGACAAATTAAAAACATTACAATTGTACACAATTACTTTTTATTATATTTACCTTATAAGAACAATACTAGAGTTAACAGCCTTTTATTGACACAATGTAAATAAACATAATCACTGTACATGTGCAATTAATAAAGAAAAAACGACATACCTTTGAACATTCTAAAAAAAAACGTATCCTTAATTTGTTCCTTTTATTAAAAAAATATAACAAAATTCACTATCACAGCACGAGGATTTTTAAACTGTCCAGTGTAGGCGAAAACTATTATTTACAGAAGTACAGGTGATACTGGCCGCAGTAACTTTCAAACTTCAGCACACTCTCCGTGTAGTCCAATTAGCGTTGTCGGTGAATTTGAGTGCCTGAAGGTGAGAATTTGTATATCACATGTATATAACTCTAGTCACATGGCCCACTACTACCTTTATCTGCAGGTTTCCTGCCAATAAAGTCGGTATTTGATTTATACGGAACACTCATCCGTTTATAATGCAGATTCCACCACATTCGAAATATGAACGAAGAGATTACAAAACGATACAAGTGTTTTGGAATTATTTGCATGTAGCTAGTTGACGTAATGTAAGTCATTTGCGATTATTGCACCAAAATGACAATCGGCCACAGGTATCAATCATTGTTTTGTAATACTTTCGCTACGTTCGAAATAATAAGCAAAATGTTTAAGTCGGACACTATAACCCAGTTAGGTTATTCATACATTTTAATCAGCGCTGTGTGTACCTGAAATGCATGAATAAAAAAAGTTAATGGCGTATAACAATGATAGTTGTAATATCACACGATTTTGTTGTTCAAAGCATAAAATAATTGCCTATTTAATATAAATAGCTTTGTTTTGCGAGTGGCTAATCACCGATTGTAGGGGCGACCTCCTACACCTGAAAGTATTTATAAGTAAATAATTAAATAAGTGCTTTAAAATGTGTAGTAACTTCACACAATAAATAAAACTCAAGTTTCTCAACTTTTAAATAAAATACAGAATTTTTTGATTGGAAAATTTTCATGAATTAATCGAAACAAATTTGCCTTAAACTCCATACATATTTAGTCATATACAGGGTGTCCCAGTTTACGTGAACAGCATGGGGATCTAGTAAACGGTACGAGATACAGAGTTAATTAAACGAGTTAAAAATGATCTATGATTTAAGAGCAATTACTCCATAAAAAATCTTTTAAAAAATGTAGTTTTTGCGCTATTCATTAAAAACAAAAAAAATACGTTTTCGATTTTTGTTTGTACTTGCTTATTTGAAATCATACCCAAAATATTTTTCGACATTATTAGGACACATTTTTGCGTAGAATTGAAATTTGTTGATAAATTTTACCTATCCTCATTTGTTTTTGTTAATTTAACATCAACTTTCTTATTTTAAAAACGGGTTGTAGTTGGCTATGACACCATTAAAAAGAGAATTTTTCCTCGTTTCATTGATGTATGGGTTGTTAGTAAGTAGTAAGTACTAAGTAGTAAGTTATTACAATATTATTGTATTTGTTCAGTTTAATCAAATAGGCCATTGAAAAACAAAACAAAACATCACATAAATAAACTAACTGTCCTTAATTAAACACAAAGAAACCTAAACAATTTAAGATATTTTTAAAATTACATTGAAAATTTCCTTCACCTGTCAAATTTGCGTTTTCAACCAATCACTAATCTTAAATCTTCTAGAGATTACCAATAGGAGCAATATTACACGGTAATAATTTTACATTCCCCTGTCAGATGTTGATCCCCCTGTCAAATTTGCGTTTTCGACCAATAACAAACTCAGATTTCCTAGAAACGACCAATAAACATTATCATACACTGATAATTTACTTTTCGCAATTAACAGATTTTCATGCGTTTATTGGTCGTTTCTAAAAAATTTGAGTTTGTGATTGGTCGGAAATATAAATTTGGAGAGGGAATAAAATATTTTGGTGTTGATAATTTTTTGACAGATTTCGGCGACCAGTAACGTTACTTTAATATATATTAAACCACACCCCTGACAAACCACTCTGACAGTACTTGTCAAATTTGACATAACATACATTTAATTCGACAGGTAGGTTAGGTGAAGGAAATTTTCTGACAAAATATAACTCGTGCATTGCAAATAATCTACAATTTTTGACAAATCTTCGCTCATGCAAGTTGAATCAAAAAAAATCACTCGTGCACTTCGTGATTTTTTCAGCTCAACTTGCATTCGGGCTTATTAACCAAAAATTATCGATAATTTTCAATGCACTTGTTATATTACTACTGATAATAGTTTATGATTTTTCAGTTACTATTACTATTGAATCTAAATTATAACATGCGTTCAAAGTGAAGCCCACTCTCCATGGGCAATACAAATTTGAGATCTGCACTCTGTATCCTGTCTTGTTCGTACATAGTTTGTTATTTTTCTGGATAAGCTTTGGATTCCACTTAATAGCGTTTCAGATATTTCTCTCTGTCTCAATTTACTCCATATGTCCTCTCTTTTAACTTTATCAAAAGCCTTTTCTAGGTCTATAAAACAAAGCTGGACGTTTCTTCCTTCTCTTATGGCTTTTTCCCCAATTTGCAGGATAAAAATTGCATCATTTACGCCTTTATTCGGCCTAAATCCAAATTTGGTTTCCTCCAGAGTTCTTTCTAGTTTAGTTCTTAACCTCTTTTCGAGTATTCTTTCATATGCTTTGGCTGCCGTACTTGTTAACGTAATCCCCCTATAATTCTGGCAATCCTTGATGTCTCCTTTTTTGTGTATAGGCGTAATAATACCTATTCTCCAATCTTCTGAGGCATCTCGTTTCAATACTTCATTCATTATAAGTCTGTTCTTATAAAGCTACTTCAGGCACGCTTTAATCATATATCATATGAATCCTAAAAATAAAATAAAATGAAGGTATTAACTTATCCGAAGTTTATTGAGGTTGAAAATAAAAATTTAAATAGTACAATGTGTACAAAGTAGGCAACTTGTACGCTTGTTGGACTTTCTAGACCTGAAATAAAATAGAAGAAGTCTATAAAAGAGCATACATATCCTGTGAAATACGATACTCATAATTTTGAGCGAAAATAAGATATATTTTACAATAAACTAAGCAAGACACATTTAAAAAATTATAAAAGTTAAACCGTAATTTAAAATACAATCTCTATGCTGCAGTTTACTGTTTTTTGTTTTTTTTAAGAGTCTATCTACATGTGACTTTTTGCACATAAACAATGTTGCTTATACAGTTATGTTATCGGTATTATATAATCGTTTAATATACACTTACACTCCGATTCATTGCAGCTGCAGTTTGGTTTTTTATCATAAAAAAGTAATAATTAACCAGGTAATAAATTTACTATGTGACATTAGTTACACAGTTACTACATTTGAAAGGACAAAGTACATTCTTACAATGTGCTGAAATAAAAAAAAACACATTAAAGTATAAAAAATGTACACTTAAATTCTTATTCGACACTCAAAGTAAATCTTGCTTAAAATTGCAAACCTGCTGTGCAAATTAAGTTAAAATTGCCGAACCTATCGACACGTTCAAATGTTAAGGTTATTATATTACATTGACATCGATAATTGCAATCTGCTTTCTTTCTCGGAAATACGTATTTACGTATGACGATGCAAAACATTGGTAATTAAGCGTATTTCATATTTAATTACAAATTATACAAGATCGCCAATCAGCTTACTTATTCTTAAATATTTTTTTAAGTGTTAATTATGATAAACTTTGCAATAATTATTGAAAAATAACAGTATCAACAACGTCCATACAATTCTGTTCTAACCAGGTCATATTTCCAATATAAAAACAATTTACTGTAAGTATTTCAAAGAAAAATAAATTTGCCCTTATCGGATGTCTTTCAAAGGTAGGGCAAGGTTGCCGAGACTGGAGCTTTTTTAAATGTTTATTTAATTTAAACGATCAATATGTATTGTCAATAAAATATTGCAAATAAATATTGACAAACTGCATTTACCTCACACGATCAATATTTATTGACAATACATTTAGTTTAAGTTTGGCAGTCAACAATGTCGTGTCAAAAGAAAGCTTGTGTTGCTAAGTTGCTATTATGGTGGTTATCGGTAAAAACCCAAACAAAGTTATGAGCAAAGGAATATTTAAATGAAGCTCGCACTACCACTCTAAAAGATTTTCAAAATTATTTTCGCATGACTAGCACGTCTTTCAAGTAACTATTCGTTTAGAAGAATCAGATATCGTGGAACAAGATTACTTGTGCTGATGGAAAAGTATGAGTTTGATATTGAAGATTAGCATACTCTTATTGACTGTAGCTCGTCTCGATGAAAAGTGAGGTATTGTCTATAATCACTGTCAGACGGTCAATATTTGCCAATGTTAAAAATATTTTGCTTTTCATCAAACCACCCCATCAATATTTGAAATATTGACAATACGGCAATATATACCCTCACACGTTCAATAACATTGACAATGCTGAAATATTGACAATATACAGGATGTCACGACGGACGCCACGGAGTTTTATGGCAAAACGGTATATATTTTTAAACTTCTGTAGCGGTTACATTATGTAAGTCAATAAGGGCTACATTTCAAAAATCTTTTCAAACATACAGGGTGCTCCAATAAAGAAAGGCATATCAAAGTTATACTTTTTCTTATGGAACACCCTGTATATTTTTACATTTTTGTATTCCTCTTTAAATTTACTTCAAAAAATGTATAAGGTTATATGGGTCTAAGGTCAACCGTTTTCGTGAAAATTGCACCTACCTACTTTCAAAAATTTTCAACATTTAAAAACTTTACGAAGTCTGAAGAAATTCGCTTGGAGATAAGATTGACAATAGATTATGTAACACTTTGCACCACCTACATTTAAAAAATTTATACAAAGCGTTTTTTACGCTTGGTCAAACTTGTGAAACTTTAAACATTAATAACTTTTTTTTTAAATAAAACCTTATATTTTTTTACACCATCTTATAGAACATTTAATTCTCTTTCGAAAATATTAAGGCTGTTTTTCACCTAAAATTAATATTTTCCGAGATATCGCGATTTTATTGTTAATTATTAGGACAAAGCAACATTTTCAAGTGGGCTATGAAGGTAGACAGCGGTAATTTTGGAACAATTGAAAGATAAAAACAAGAAACATTATTTTATCTTTTCCTTACGAATTTTCGACATTTTTCATAACAAAGATGTAATTTTACCATTTTTAGGTTTAAATCGAGGTTTCTTATCAGGGCCACAATATTTTTCATATAATTGAGTTTGATCGTTTGCCAAGTCCTAAAAACCGATTGATAATGTATTAGCTACGCGAACGGCTGATTTAAAAAAAAGCTAATACTAACTGGTCTAATTTTACATTTAAAAAACATGGTTGGTACTGTTTTCGGTAGAACCAAGTGTCGTATCGTAAACATACAAAAAAATGATTTATAGGATTTAGTAATTATCTTATAACACTGGTCCAACAATTAAATGCATAAATAATTTTAAGAAACCTCTATTTAAACGTAAGTATGATAAAACTATAACTTTCTTATAAAAATATGTCAAAAATGTGTAGGCAAACGATAAAATTATAAGTTTCTTTCAATTGTTTCAAATTACCGCTGTATACCTTCATAGCCTACTTGAATATATTACTTTGCCCTAATAATTGACACTAAAATCGCGATATCTCGGAAAGAATTAATTTTAGGTGAAAAACAGTTTTAATGTTTTCGAAAGAGAATAAAAATTTCTATAAGACGGTGTAAAAAAATATAGGGTGTTGTATTTAAAAAAAATGAGTTATCGATGTTTAAAGTTTCACAAGTTTGACCAAGCGTAAAAAACGCCCTGTAGAATATTTTAAAAATGTAGGTGGTGCAAAGTGTTACATAATCTATTGTCAATCTAATCTCCAAGCGAATTTCTTTAGACTTCCCAAAGTTTTTAAATGTTGAAAATTTTTGAAAGTAGGTACTGTAAAACGGTTCACTTTAGACCCATATAACCTTTTACATTTTTTGAAGTAAATATAAAGAGGAAATTAAAAATGTAAACATATACAGGGTGTTCCATAAGAAAAAGTATAACTTTGATTTGCCACTCTTTTTTGGAGCACCCTGTATATTTGAAAATATTTTTAAAATGTAGCCCTTATTGACTTACATATAATATATATTTACCGTTTCGCCATAAAACTCCGTGGCGTCCGTCGTGACTCACCCTGTATATTGATCGTTTAAGGCCCGCTTTAGAAAAGAAATATTTAAATAAGCTTATTTATATCAAACCTACATTTTTGGCAACCATGATTGCAAGTTTATAAAAAGATTAGTTGCTTCTGATTTCTAGATAAATAGGTTTTTATATGTAGTGTTGATTGTTTTAGGTAAATAGAAATAAAATGTACAAGAATTTTAAAAAATAGTAAAAACTTCATTTAAAAATAAATGCAATTTTGCATTTATTTACTATTTATTTACTATTATTGCATTCATTTATTATTATTGCATTTATTTACTAATTTACATATGGACCATAGTTCGTTCATTGATATAATTATACGCAAAAACTATTATAAATCGTGGTTTTTATTATGAAACGCAAATTATAAATGTTGCTAGTATTTGATATACAATAAGTTTTTTTTTTCAAAAATATATGGAAGGATTACAAATAGCTTAATAATTTTATTTATAATGAGTTGCTTAATTTTCAATTATTTAAAACCTTCATGATGTTTTTTAATGATGTACACATTTAACCTTTCACATTAAAAACTACTGACATTACATATTAACAGCCCATTATATTATTGGTCCAAAAAAACATAATTTTTTATAAGACTATAGCCAATTATGATTATTACCGTCTAAAAACATGTAAACTTGATATGTATCTACTATCTAGGTAACAACTGAACAACTCAACTATAAAAAACGGTAATTTCTTAAACCCAACTTACGTAAAATTATCCAAAAATATTTAAGTATACAAATTTTGTCTTTTTTCATTTTAAGTTTTTTACAGTTTTCTAAGAAATGTGTGTGATTTTGTGAAACGCATAAATAACTTTTTAATCATTTTTCCCAAAAGTTTTCCAATGCATGCTTATTTTTTTAATGCATTATCGGATTTAGAATTTAGTTCTTTATCAGAATCAATAAAAAAAGTATACTATGTTAAAAAAATTTACTATCGCCAGTCTCACATATTGAAAAACTGAACGTCATTCCATAGGAATTCTCCACAATTTACAAAAATATAACGTTTATAGGGGTTTCTTCTTAAAATAACAAGCTATAGGGGTGCGACAATCAAACTGAATCACCCTGTACGAAAGTAACATATTTAAGTACCTAAATTTGCAGATTATGGTTTCGTAACTAAACTTGAAAACAATTCTAGAAGACAGGATACAATAAGGACCAAAAAAATATCTTGAATAGCTAAATAATTATATACATTTATCTGCAAAATATTTTGGTGTTAACGAACTTCATCCGACAGCTCTTAAAAAACTTTACAAAAACTTAAATAGACGAATTAGCAAAACAACACATCTCTTCAAGGTTATGAAGCATTAACCAAGAAAATTACTAGACGGGCGATCCTGTACATGTTTTTAAATGAGGCTCTCATTTTTTAAAATGTCTTTTAAAGTGGCACAAAAAATCGAAATATTCTAAGCAGAAACTTAACGGCCAGAGCTGGAGCTACTAGAAGCAAATATGAGACCGGATCAAATCGGATTAGACTAAACCAGACTAGTATTTTTTGTTAATATAACTTATCCAAATTAGGAGTATATTTTTACATGTACAATGAGATTGCCAAATTTATCCGATAAAAGGATAAATATTTAGTGGACAACGTCACTCAGTGCAGTGCTAAAAATACATCAGAGAAGCATGAAATGATACGCGCTTGGCGAAACTAAAAACTCTTGATCGTAAGACAAATTACATAAGACATGCGTACATTAAATGCCAATTTAAAAAAACTTTATTTGTTACCAACCGCAACCATTGATACAAATTAAAAGAAGCTAAATTAAAACAACGTAGATTTTCAAGGAAGACAAGTTTTTTTATATGAAGACAAGCAAATCAACTAACTTTTAATATTATTTTTTCAGTTTTGCATGATGTAACCTATAGCAAACCTTACAAAGATAATCCTTCTCGATTTAATATCAGGTATTAAACGAAATATTACTACAATATTGTTTAAATATCATTTGTACTGTTCCTTAATAAATATTTTCTAATTCGGTATGCAAAGTGTACATTCACTTATCTGTTCCATCGCATGAATTTTTGTATAGCAGTTTCAAGAATTTATGGACAGATTAGATGCAGTAATTAAAATTTGGGTCACGAACGTTTATTAAATTACATTACTTTGCTTTGTGTATACATTAAAAATAAAATTTAACCTAGTTAATGTAGGTAAACTTTAAATTGAATTAGTTTATATCATATAAAGACAAATGTACACAATACTATTTTATTTTACAAAAATATAACTTTGCACACCGTTAACGTTGAAATTATAGTCACACCAGATAATTTAACAACAAAATCGTAATAATGAGATGATGCTGGATGCAAGGTAGATAATTTACACCATCATCAACTTTATTACCGTATTACATCGATTATAAGACGCATGTTTTTTCATATTTTGGTGTCTCTCTATTCAAGGTGCTTCTTATATTTGATGGCGTCTTACCAGGATAAAGCGTATGCTCCGAGAAGCTGCGCGTATTCAACCAATACCCTTGATGACACAGAAGACGATTTGTGTGGAAAAATGCAATCAACGATTCAGAAATAAGTGATTCAGAAAAACAAGTGACAGTAGTCAGGATTTAGATTTAAAAAATCGCTAGACAAATTTTGCCAATTTTGACATTGAAAAAAATCATAGTAGGCTTTGTGAGTGTAAACTGAATTTTCAAATAGGGTGCCAAAGTACAAGGTACAAGGTGGCTTATTTTCGATGCCCATACAGGGAATCACGCTTATTATCAGAGATAGAAAAAAACTAAGTAGTACTTGCCTTAACAGATTTTTGATCTTTTTTAATTTTCGAAATATAGCCAAAACTCGACTTGGCAATTTTCAAAAATGTTAAATATCTCGCTTTAACGAAAAGATAGAAAAAAAAATTAAAGACACTTTTGGCATGGTTTTTTTGTCCTTAATAAGATAGCGATGTTCAATTGTTTTTTACTCCTATCAATACCGATATATTACACCTAACTTTCTTATTTTAAATAGCAACCATAAGCAAATTATATATTTTTGAAAAGCGCACAAGGCAGGCTTTCGATGTATGTCAAAGTTAACTATGGTTGTTTTTTTAAATAAGAAAGTTAGGTGTAATATATCAATATTTGTATGAGTAAAAAAAATTGAACATCGCTATCTTATTAAGGACAAGAAACAATGCAAAAAATGTCTTTAAAGTTTTTCTCTAGCTTCTCGTATAAGCGAGATATTTAACATTTTTGAAAATTAAAAAAGATTAAAAATCTGTTTACGGCAATGAATTCCTCTCAAAAAAGAAATCGAGACTATGGAAGTACTTGGTTTTTTTCTATCTCTGATAATAAGCGTGATACCCTGTATGGACATCAAAAATAGGCCGCCACCCTGTACAGTTTTTTATGCTTTATCGCAGGGCTGTGGAGTCGGAGTCGGAGTCGGAGTTTAGGAGAAATTTCTGGTCAGTGGAGTCGGAGTCGGAGTCGGAAAAAATTTACCCACTCCGACTCCGACTCCGAGTACGACAAAAAATTGCGAGGTGGTTCTTTGCCGCAAAATTAAAACTCAAATTTTAAATAATTTTTTTATACTTTTTTTTTTTCTTTCTTATATTTCACACCATAAAATGTCTTAGTATTTAATTTTTCCGGAGTCGGAGTCGGAGTCGGAGTCGACCTACTAAAATTATCAGGAGTCGGAGTCGGAGTCGGAGTCGACTTTTTTTTCCGACTCCGCAGCCCTGCTTTATCGTTCAAAACAAAGTTCATGAAAATCAGACGATAAATAAACTTTTTATTGTGGTGATTCCATTTGAAATGGGTTAAACTGTATATTTGAAATGAAAAAAAAATTTCATAGCCAACTAAAGCTCCTTTTAAGAAAAAGTTTGTGTCATAACCTTTTAACGGCAATCGAAAAAATTTTTTCGAGCTATCTCGATTTTTATTAGTATTAGTAAGGCAATTAAAATATTTTAAAGTGGGCCATGGACGTAAGTCGTAATTTTTCAAAGAATTTTTAAACAAAAGAATAAAAAGAGCTCCAACTTTAATTTTAGTCCAATAATGTACCCCTTTTCCCCGAAATTTATCGTATAAATTGTTTAAAATTATATCCTTGTTCATGTTCTACGCACAGCCGTAGATGTTGTCTCAAAGACTCTAGCACTCTTGATAACATTTCGGGGGTTATACCATTAAAAGCAACACAGCAAGTAATGCAGTTGCCGAACACAGAATATCAGATGGATAGGACGAGGTAGACCAATCTCCTGGCCACCTAGGTCACCTGATCTTACCCCTATAGATTTATTTTTGTGGGGACCCATAAAACAGGTGTATCAAGACCCCCCAACAACTGCTGAAGATGTGCAGAACAGGAGTCGTGTTGCTTTTGATGGTATAACCCCCGAAATGTTATAAAGGGAGCTAGTCTTTCAGACAAGGTCTACGGCTGTGCGTAGAACAAGGACATAATCTTGAACAATTTATACGATAAATTTCGGTAAAATGGGGTACATTATTAGCCTAAAATTAAAGTTGCAGCTCTTTTTATTCTTTTGTTTAAAAATTCTTTGAAAAATTACGACTTACGTCCATGGCCCACTTTAAAATATTTTAATTGGCTTAGTAATACTAATAAAAATCGAGATAGCTCGAAAAATATTAACTTTAGGTATAGGACATGCTTAATAATTTCGAAAGACAATTAAATTCTCTACAAGAAAATGTAAAAATATACAGGGTGTTGCATTTAAGAAAAATGACTTATCGATGTTTAAAGTTTCACAAGTTTGACCAAGCGTAAAAAACACCCTGTATAATATTTTTTAAATGTAGCTAGCGCAAAAAGTTAATTAATCTATCGTCAATCTAAATTTTAAACGAAATTTTACAGCTATTTTAAACAACTTTAATGTTAAAAAAAATTGAAAGTGCTGTATTGCTCAAAAATTTCATAAAAATGTAAATTTCACGAAAACGGTTGACTTAAGACCCATATAACTTTATACATTTTTTAAAGTAAATTTTAAGAGGAATCCAAAAATGTAAAAGTATACAGGGTGTTCTATTTAAAAAAATTAAATTTTTATATGTGCCGGTCAAACGAAACACCCTGTATATTTGAAAATAATTTTGGGTTATATAGAAAATAAGTTCGCACAATATTTGTATTAAACATTTTTTGATATTTTCATTAATAAAGGAGCTATCGAAGAATCTCAGGGTCTTGGTGCACCCTGTATAAACATCTTGTATATCCTCAGCAAAAGAGACCGAAAAGTATTTTTGTCCATAGTGCGAAATTACCTTGGTCCGGATACGGTAAATTTTCCCGAAGGATCTTTTTACCTCCTGCTTACACAATCTATTAAAAATTGCAACTAAGCAACGTCACGAACATGACGCTATCGTTTAAACGACAGAGTCGGTTAGTTGTGGTTGTGGGATGAATGGTACTATTGAATCCTTGTTTTGATGTTACTATTCCAACAAAACTATTTTTTATCTTCGGACTCGGTGACGTGAACAAAGACTCACAAATAGAGTAAATCAACGTTGCATTAAATTAAACGAACGCAAAAACACAAGCAGTTTCGGCTAAGCAGTTAATTACGCTGACCGTTGCAAAACAAAATACCCACCATCCACCAATTTATAACTGAAATATGTCGATACGAAGAGCTGACCTGGCAATAAATAAAGATTTCCAAACTTTGTTGGTTTACGTCTTTAATTATCAGTTTTAGGCCGGCGACATACTTGCGGGTGACCCGTGCGGGCCGGTTCCCGCAAGTTTTGTAACTCACACGTTGTTATGGTCGGCGACATACTTGCGGTTGGGCCCGCAGCTGCCCGCTAATCTATCGCACTTGCAGCGTTCAAATCGCAAGTTGCGGTTTGCCCGTACGTAATGTGACTCATTGATACATATCGCCATATCGGTGTGTTCATACTTGCGGGTCAACCGCAATGTAAATTCAGTTGCCAAATCGATTAACTCCACTTTTTTCAATCATTTTTAGATTTTATTGACAAAGCACTTGTTTGATGCTTAACTTATTATATTTAAAATAATACTAAAAGACAAACAATGGTTTGGCCGTCAAGTAATAATTTTTTTTTCCAGAAAAACAATTAATTCTGCGAAATACTAATTAATGCATTTAATACGTCGTCAGATAAATGTAAAAGGTACACACACCTGTAATATTTGATTCTACAATATTTATTTGAATTTTACTTTAATGAGAGCGTCTTAAATATAGTTAATTCTACCGAACCGCAACCGCAAGTATGTCGCCAACGAAAAAGTACAAGGTCAGATTTTTGCGGGTGACCCGCAGCGGGTCACCCGCAAGTATGTCGCCAGCCTAACAAAGCATCCCGAGAAGCAACGAAATACTTAACAGCAGGGATGGGGAGTCGGCAGGAAACTCCCGACTTCTGAGTCGGTATTTTTATAACCGATTCCGACTCCCGACTCCTTTTTAAAAGAAAAAACGTAATTAAAATATATTTACTACAGTAAAAACCGGTATTTTAAAATGGTGAAGAGTTTTTTTTTTTTATGTTTACCAAAAAAAGGAAGAAAATATAAACTAAACAACATATTCTTCTTAACCCTTTGTGGGCAGCATATAGAAATAGTAATTTCTGATGTATAATTTTAAGTACACCAATAGAAAATGAGTTAAGAAGTATTCACAATTTTTTTAAAATTTTTAATTTCATCAGTTTAAAAAAAAGGGGGCTATATTAAATATACCCCTAAGCAACGTAGCAATAAATATTAACATGTTTTAACAAAAATAACAAAAAATAACTTAAATCTTGAAAAAAGTACAATACGAATGTAAGATAATGGATATAAACTACAAACATATAAAAGAAATTAAATTAATTTTCAGAGTACTAAAAATTCATAAATTATACATTTTGACACACTTTTCTTCGCGCAGAATGTCAATTGACAATTAGAGGTAAAAACTAATCTATTACAGGCACTTGAAGCGAACTATTCGGTTTGAATGAGTTGCATCATAGAGGGCGCATGTTTATGAACATATTAGGTCGGTGGTACGTTAAGTATACCACAAAGCAGGATCCAGAATAATTTTCAAATTTGTGGTATGTGTAGTATACCACTAAGCGGGAAAGGGTTAAATTAGTAAACATACGAAAATAACCTCTGTTCACCATTAAAAAATACACTTAGGAACGGAACAAAATGTTTATAGGAAAAAGTTATTAAGAAACTCAAAATAAGACTAGATTAAAATTTTGACGGTCAAATTCCAATTTTTATTTTTTAAGAAATTTTAAGGTCAACTCACACCGGCGCGATCTCGACGCGGTCGCGGGCGCGGTCACGATAATTAGTAACCTGGTTACGTAAGTAAGTAAACATGGTTACCAATTATCGTGACCGCGACCGCGCCAGCGCCCGTTTCGAGATCGCGCCGGTGTGTGTGGACCCTTAAGCATATCTACTCATGCGAATATTTAAAAAATCGTTAAAATCTAGTGTCCTATGACATTTTAATTAACTTTTTTTCATCTTGAAATTAGTTTTAGGTCATGCACCAACTTTTATCAGGAATAAAATTTTCTGAGAAATTGATAATAAAAACTTTCCATTTGTTATGCCCGCCACTCACGATCCAACGCCGCAGTACGATTGTTGGATGCGACGAAATTGAAGTGTTTTTGATCGTGTATGGGCGCGATTCAGCAAGATTGTACGATTGGGATCGCAGACAAACAAGTTTGTCTGCTGCAGTACAACACAATTGTACTGCGGCGTTGGATCGAGAGTGGCGGGCATTAGACTTTTAAAAATAAAATTTTCTGAGAAATCGATAATAAAAAACTTTTCCATTTGTTGCAGACTTTTTGAATTTTAAAATTTCTTAAAAAATAAAAATTGGAATTTGACTGTCAAAATTTAAATCTAGCCTTATTTTGAGACCCTAAATAACTTTTTCCTATAAAAATGTTTGGAATCTCTTAAAATAAGGGCCCTTAACCCTTGCGAATATTTCAAAAATCGTTAAAATCTAGCGTCCTGACTTTTTATAAAACTTGTTTTCCTCTTAAAATTAGTTGTAGGCCATGCACCAACTTTTATCAAGAATAAAATTTTCTGAGAAATCGATAATAAAAAACTTTTCCATTTGTTGCAGCTTTTTGAATGTTAAAATTTCTTAAAAACTAAAAATTGGAATTTGACTGTCAAAATTTAAATCTAGCCTTATTTTGAGATTCTCAAAAACTTTTTCTGTCCTATGACTTTTTATCGAACTTTTTTTATCTTAAAATTAGTTTTAGATCATGCACCAACTTTTATCAAAAATAAATTTTTTTGAGAAATCAATAATAAAAATGTTTGCCATTTGTTGCAAACTTTTTGAATGACGCTGTAGAAAACGTATTGAATGTTCACATCAGTAAATAAAAACTACAATTTTGAAAACAACCAGATAGAACAGAGTTTTGAGTTGCAAACTTTTAAGCATTCTAAGAAATCAGAAGGTTGACCAACACCTAAAAAACAATTGAAAACTAACCATAAACAAATGCTATTCTTTATTACTTCGTATTCCATAACAAAAAACGTATTTTCAATCAATTATTTAAAAAACGGAAAACAAAAAAAAAACAAAAATCGGAGTTGTACGTTTATTTAAAATTTAAAAAATGGGTTACCTACAATTTGAAAATGGAAAATAATTTGCTCATAATGCTACACATTTTTGCCCAATACTCAAGCTGACAGTTCAGCAACATGTACTGCCAACATATTACTGCCAAAATTCAAATAAAACAATACTAGTACACAATAATTTATTTAACTAAATTTTTTAACAGCAAAAGTACTTAAGGAAGAGAAAATTCTAGTAACTATTAATTAAATCACATATTTAATAATTCTGATATATTTCATTTATTATTAAATTTACGTTTTGGAATTAATTCACATCATAACTATATAAGTACATAAATAAAAATATCACAAACAAAACATAAATATAGGGGTGGTAAGCACAAATAAATAAAATGGTAATTAAAAAAGAAAGTATCCAACTAATACTTTTAGTACATATAAATTAGTAAATAGAAAAGCCGATAACTGTCATGATATTGATTCAAAATTACTCTTTGTTCGAAGCCACAAATAACAAATTGCTTGCACATTTTTTTCCAACTAACTTCGCGATGTTAGAAAAGACATCTTCTTCTCCATATTTGCGTTTGTAGTTTCCAAAAACCGTAAAACTATAACCTATCAGGACTTTAATACTATCCATGTCGACCTGAGAGCACTTATTTTCATCTACTGCATCTGAATTTTCGGTTAATCTCGAATATTTATTAATATCCAGTTTGGGATAGCAAGTTTCAATAGGGAACCATTGATATGTCTCTGGACATAACAAAAATGATGGATGCAGTTTACCTTTGTACCTCATTTTTGGGCACGAATGAATATAGAAGCCCATGTAATAATATTCTATATCAGGTACTTGCTCGTGAAGATCACGTACAAAATGGACTTCTCTGTAATTAAAAACAAAAAAATTTATTATTTAAGGAAAAACTTTGCTTGCAAAGATGAAGCGGCAACCATTCTAAATACAGTAAAACCGCGAAGTTCGAAGGTTTGGGACAGGTTTGCATGTCGTCGAAACACAAAATTAATTTGTTTGTTCTTGTATGGATATCTACGATCCAGCAGTAATCGGATCAATTCATGAACTAGTTTGGGAACGATAAAAACAGTACAGGGTGGACCAAATTCGAATGTTTTACGGGGTATCTCGGTTACCGCAATAGATAGCGAAAATCTGATTTCGGTCTCTTGGGCTATTTTTTAGAGAAAATAACGCCTATGCAATCAGATTTTTTCTATCGGATTCCATTTTGGCACTACAGATGAAAAATGAAATATCATCATTTTTGAAAATTTGCTATAACTTCTTTATTTATTAAATTAGAACAAAATATTATATAGGTTTTTTTATACAGATTTTTATGCTTAGTTTAAAAACAAGTGTAATTTTTTTTTAGCCATTTTAACTTTCGAGATATGGAGCAAACATATATTTTTAAATGGAAACCCTAGTCGGCCATGACTTTATGTGATAGAGTATTTTTTTAGCTTTTCAAAAATATATAGTTTTATATATTTGTCCAAAAAAAAAAAAAACTAGATATGGCCAATTTTGTAAAAATTCGATCATCAAAGTTTGCCGTGATTTCGTAAACAAGTGATGTTTGCAATTATTATTAAACAACTAAACGTCATTGCCAAGTAAATTCTACAGCAACCGCTACGTTTTTATCACTTACAAAGTAATATTCTAACATATTACACTTTTCAAAAAGTTCAAATTTAGCCATGTTTACAATACTACAATAAACAGTTATAAAATACAAAATAATACACGGATTTGCTTTAAAGTTGACAAATGTATTTCGAAATGACGTTTAGTTGTTTAATAATTGCAAATATCACTTGTTTACGAAATCATGGCAAACTTTGATGATCAAATTTTTACAAAATTGGCCATATCTCGGTTATTTTTTGCAACAAATATATAAAACTATATATTTTTGAAAAGCTAAAAATGTACTCTTTCACGTAAAATTAAGGCCCACTAGGGTTTCCATTTAAAAAAATGTAAGTTTACTCCATATCTCGAAAGTTAATATGGCTAAAAAAAAAGGACTTTTGTTTTCCAATTAAGCACAAAAATTTGTATAAAAAACCTATATAACATTTTGTTCTAATTTAATAAATAGAGAAGTTATGACAAAATTTCAAAAATGATGAAATTTCATTTTTCGTCTGTAGTGCCAAAATGGAATCCGATAGAAATAATCTGATTGCATAGGCGTTATTTTCTCAAAAAAATAGCCCAAAAGACCGAAATCAGATTTTCACTATCTATTGCGGTAACCGAGATACCTCATAAAACATTCGAATTTGGTCCACCCTGTACATGAACGAGGGCAAGAATTATCGCTGAATTTTTACATGCATGCGCTGTTCACAACTAACGTGGTCTCTGATAGCTAAATATCGCCAGCTTAATCCTACACCTTGTATTAGTATTCCTTTCTTAATGCACTAGTTTGCCGGGAGTTCCCCAAATTAAACAAAATAAATGATACTTACCGAAGAGACCCGTATGTGCCAAGTGTTAAAAATCTATAATCTGGATCATAAAAAAAATACACTGAACTAATGGACCGTGGCAAAATATCAACAACGCCAACGGCAATCAACTTATCATCTAACCAATACTGTTGGTGAAACGAACCATAAGTTACTCCTGACCGTGTACCTCGAACACGGACGCTCTACAAATAAACACTTGGTAAGTTAAATCACTCCAAATCGACCAAGAAAATTACAATAAAAGGCAGAACAATAGAATCATCAACTTTATTAAATTACCTTAAGAGGCGTGTCAACCAAAAATTCACGAAACGATTTCTCGTTACATTCTTCCAGTGGTTCATTATGAATAGCCATTTGGTATTTTTCAAAAAGTTTTGCACTGATTTTAAAATTAGAGTGATTTTTATTCATTCTCTCGTACTTTACCTACAAAAATTAAGACTAGAAATATAATATTAAAATGAAAATGAAAAATTTTAAAATGAAGAATGCTAGCTATAAGAACGAACTGCCAAAAAAACATGAACTAAATAAAAAATTTAAAAAATAATATTATTTGTTCTTTTTGTTTGCTGATGCGTTCAAAATTTAAATAAATATCAAGTATTGTAGTCATCAAGACAAGTTAAATTATACTGTTTATCAAATATTTGTGCGTCAACAATCTGTTCTTGATGCATTAAAAAAAAAATATTAAATACAATAAGTATTCAATTAATTATATTACAATGAACATTAGTTTTAAATTCTCTCAGTCTGCAACATCAATATAAACTATCAGAATATACAGCGTGCTCCAGCTAAGATGAATTATTTGATAAATCTATTGTTAGTCGCGATAAAAAAATTTAATACAATTTTTTTTTGTCTCTAACCACATAACCTAAAAGTACTTGCTACATAGTTTTTGTTATTATGCACCGATTACTTTATTCCTTGAAATACAACACCCTGTATATTTTCCCAAAAATGTACGTCATTTTGTAATTTGAACCAATTGTTTTTAAGTAATTTATATTTTGAATACAGGACTTTAAAAAAGTTATGTATTTAATAAATTAGCAATGTCAAAACTAATTACTTAGTAGCTTTAACTGAGAATATTATTACAGAGGTTGTTAATTAGTTAAACTTTTAAAATAATACAGAGTGGTTCTTAAGCTTGGTCGATTTTGCTAAACTTTTCCACAAATGCGTAGCGAGGGTAAATGGCGCTCGGGCATAGTATTTTTTTTTGCCCCCCCCTTCACCCGCATTTTTAATGTAGTTTGTGAGTTTCAAGTACAATAATGTTGTATTATTTATTCAAATACACTGTAATGAAAATGAGCACAAATTTTAAAATTATAATGGCATTTTGGTTTTCTGGCTTTAGATAAGTGAAATAAAGGCAAAAATATTTTCTTCGCAGCGCCCCTCAAGACTGGCGCCCGGAGCATGGATACTCCCCTTGCCCCCCCCCCGCGCTACGCCACTGAATGTAATTTTTTTAATGAAACGCCTTACATTAGAACCGACTCAGACCTTGGTTTTTCGGGTCTTAAACAAAGGACCCACGCTCACAGGGATATTTAATATTTTTACGTTATGTAGTTAATTACCAAAAACAACTTTAATTTAAATGTTTACTAAAAAACAAAGCTATAGAATATTTTGTTCTGGTTCGGATACTGTATTTGCATTCTCAATAAAACATTTGGAACCAGATGGCAAAATAATTCCGAAAGAACTATTTCACAACATATTTGCCTATTTTTGGTTTTTGTTAAAATTTCTCAGTTATTCAGAGATCGTTATCATAAAGGACTAAAATGGTAGGTTGTAGCAAAATTTGCCACAAAAATTAAATCCCTTAAGACAGGGGTCGGCAACGCAGCGCCCACCGTGATATTTTTATGTGCCCTCACTATATTACACACATAGGAAATCAGTTCTATGGTACGCTCATAGGCATTGCTAACCGACCGAAATGTGCGAATTTGAACCTTATGTACAGGGGCGGATCTACATAAGGACTAATAGGGCTTAAGCCCTGGGCCCCCGTGTCAAGGGCCCACAATAATTAAAGTATTATCATTAATTTTTAATTCTTTTTTTATTAAAAATGAGCACTTATCGTATAGTAAAAAATAGTTTATATTAATAATAAAATAATAATGACAATTTATAGTGTTAAGTTGTTTTATTTTTATTTTTTATATAAGACATGTTTGTCATTCAACACCATTTCATAAATAAATATATTTCAACTCTGATTTTGATGTAATTAAAAATGAATTTTAAACCCCAATTTAAAGATTCTTAATCTAACAAAAAATGGGGCCCCATTGGACTAGGCTCTGAAAAACCTAGATCCGCCCCTGCTTATGTATTACGTCCATAAGGCCACTACCGAAGTTTTTTTTTTCAACCACCCCCCAATAACTTTTGAATTTATATTGCGGCCTTATTTACAAAAAGGTTTCCGACCCCTGCCTTAAAGCCTCAAACCACCTACAATATTTCAGTAAAACAATAAATCAATATACGCTACAAAACTGTTGTTTTCATAATTTTGGCTAATTATTTATGCAACCACAGAACCTGCTAAATTTGTTTGACACAAAACCAAAATTAAAGGTAATAATAAAAATGTAATCCTATTGATACCTGCCTTTAAAAAAGACTTTATTGGTACCTTTAACGGTGAACTAATTAAAAATCTAGAAAAACCCTCCATAGAACATTTTTCTGGAGGGTCATTGTGAATGGCCATTTGATATTTTTTATAAAGTTGATATTCTACATTTCGTATATTTTCCCATTCATTTTCTAACTCGCTCGTTTGTACTAACCTCATCTGAAACATCAACAACTGCATTATTTTTTATTTTAAGTGAAACTGTACAACAACAAATTGTTGACCACATAATATCTAAAAAAAGTAAACTGTGAACATTCTTAAAAATCCAGAAAAAAATTATTAATCTGAAATCAATTATTGGTAAGTAAATTTTTAGGTCTTACTACTTTACTCCAATGTATTCTTTCGGAAAAACACAGTAGAAAAAAAATGCTGGTTAACTTTAAATGAAAATATTAAAATACTTAAAAGAAAATCTCAATATAATTTGCTAGATACAGGGTGCCCCAGTTATCATGAACAGCATAGGTCTTCGTAAACGGTGCAGAGTTGCTTAAATGAGTCAAAGTGATTCATGACCTAAGATAAACCTATTCTGCAGAAAAAAATCTTAAAAAAATTAATAGTTTTGGCACTATTCATAAAAACAAAAAATTGACGTTTTCAATTTTTGCTTATAACTTGCATATTTGACATCATACTCGAAATAGTTTTCGACATTATTAGCACACTATTTTGCGTGCATTTAAAGTTTGTTCATAAATTTTGCCTATCTCCATTTGTTTTTGTTATTTTAACATCAACTTTCTTATTTTAAATACTGATTGTAGTTGGCTGTGAAAACATTTAAATGAGATTTTTTTTCTCGTTTCATTGATGTATGGGTTGTTAGGTTTATCTTTAGAAATAAGTAACTTATTACAATATGTTTGTATTTATTATGTTTAATCGAAGTGGTCATTGAAAAACCAAACAAAACATTACCTAAATAAACGTGCTGTATAATATTTTTAACTTTTTATAATAATTTATGATTTTTCACTTACTATTACCAGCATGGGCGTCCGCAGGGGGTACAAACGGGGCACTTGTCCCCCCCCCCTGGGACCGAGTAAAAATTAGTACTTGTAAAAACAAATAATAAAAATTAAAAAATTAAATAAAAATTTATATATATTATTTGTCTCTATGCTGTGCCCCCCCTGAAAATTTTTCTGCGGACGCCCATGATTACCATTGATTTTCAAGCTGTATAATAGTCAAGGCTATTACTATTAAATCTAAACTATAACATGTGTTCAAAGTGTAGCCCACTCTACATGGGCAATGCAAATTTGAGAGCTCAGGGGGGGCTTAGCACCCCCTGGTCCCCCCCTAGCTACGCCAATGCTAAGCATATTACTTGGTGTTTGATAAAATGTTCTTATAACACCCAATCTTAAAAAGACACTTAAATACAATAATTGATAAATTAAGATTAGATATTTTAAAGGCACTTCATCATGTGAAATGTAATATGCTTAGGAAAACATTATTATCTACAAAGTGCAGACCTCAAATTTGCATTGTCCATGTAGAGTGGACTACCCTTTGAACACATATTATAATTTAGATTGCCCATAGAAAAAGCTATGTCTTCAATAGGGGTGGGCGATATATCTATAAATATCGATCTCGAAATTCCGATATATCGATATTTCGTGGAATGGACAACAAAAATAAGGGCGAGAAGCTTTTTTTTTTAGGTCACCAGTCTCTTTTTTCAATTTTTTACAAACTTTTAGCTGCCCACCTCTTTTATATCGACATTTCAATATTGAAACCTAGTCTTCAACATATCTTATAATTTAGATTTAATAGTAATAGTAACTAAAAAATCATAAATTATTACAAAATGTGAAAAAATCTTAAATTATTTGTTTTTTTTTTGTGTTTAATTACCTAAGTACATCCAGTTTATTTATGTGATGTTTTGTTATTCAGTGTCTACTTTGATTAAATTTAACAAAAACAATAATATTGTAATAACTTACTTATTTATAAAGATAAACCTAACAACCATTCATTAATCAAATGAGGAAAAAAAAATTGAATGGTGTCACAGCCAACTACAACCGGTATTTAAAATAAGAAAGTGAACGTTAAAATAACAGTAACTAACGAAAATTTATTAAAAAATTAATTTCAATTGTACGCAAAAAAGTGTCCTGATAGTGTTGAAAAATATTTTGAGCATGATTTCTAATATGTAAGTTATCAGCAAAATAGAAAACCTAATTTTGTTGTTGTTTATGAATAGCACAAAAACCATTGATGCAATTCAAGATTTTTTCATGGAATAGTTTCTCTTAAATCACAGGTCATTTTGACTCTAACCAAACTCTGTATCTCTTACCGTTTACGGGATTCCCATGCTGTGCACGATACCTGAGACACCGGGTGTCCCAGTTTGGTATTCGCACCCCTATAGGCTATAGGTATTAAACCGTATAACATGATAATGAAAATTCGTAGGTTTGTATAATAAACAATTTAACATCTGTTGGCACTACTGCGACATGTATTTATTCATTTGTTTTGTGGCATCTTTAATTTTTTTTAAATAGCACCAATCATGCAAAAATGTTAATAAGTTACATAGGGAAAGTTTTGAAAAAAACTGTAAAATGTCATGGGTTTAAATTACTATTTATTTACTTCCAATCTTTAAAAGTAAATGAAATGTTTAAGTTTCTAGGGGTTTAGACTACTTTTTAAACACTAAATAGTTTTCTGTGTTTTTCAAAAATGGCCCTATGTCTATGTAGCAACAAAACAAAAGTTTGAAAGCAAATAAATAGCTCTTTTTACCGGTGGAGTAGTCTAATGACCTTTTTTTTAATTTTCCTATGTAACATATCACTTTTGCGCTGCTGTTTCTAAAATGAAATTCTCTTTAAAATAATGCCCCACATTACCCTTTTGAAAAAATTAAAGATGGAGGCACAGAAAAACAAATAAATAAATACCTGTCACGGTCACGGCAGTGTCAAAAGATATTAAATTGCTTATAATATAAGCCTACCGATTTTCATTAAGCTAAGTTAAAGGTTTAGTACTTATACCCGCTAAAATGCAGCAATCATTGCATTAAGCCAAACAAGCCATGAAATAAACAATTGAATTATTATGTAACATTTTTCATTCAATGAAATGATGTTGCAAGACTACAAAAAAAATTATACAGGGTGTCCCAGTCACGAATTATTTGATAGCTCTGTTATTAGTAATAATATTAGAAAAAGTTAAATATAAAAGTTGTTTGTAATCATTTATTACATAACCTAAAATTATTTTCAACTATACAGTGTTTTGTTTTTGCGCTATGATAATAAACATTGTTTTTTTATATGGAACACCCTGTATATTTTGGAATTTTTGGATGTAAAATTAAATTCTCTTTCAAAAATATTATAATAATATCTAAAATGAACCGTTTTTGAGTGATTAACGTTTTTTTGAAAATCTTGACAGATGCAGACCTTTATAAAAATGTTTATATTTATTAACATAACAACGCCAGAGCAATTTACTCTGGTAATTTATTAGACAATAGTGTCATAGTGATTGCTGACTAGTTACATTTTTAAAATAATATACAGGGTGTTCGTTATACTCTGTACATTTCGCTAAACTTTAAACACATATAAATCTTCTTTTTTTTTTTAAATAGAACACCCTATATATTTTTACATTTTCTTGTAGAAAATTTAATTATCTTTCAAAGTTGTTAAGCATGTTTTATGTCTAAATATAATATTTTTTAAGTTATTTCGTTTCTTATGATTATTTGCGAGAATTTTACCTAAAATATTGGTAGTAGCCTTTGAAAATTCAAAACAATTTGTATGAACATGAACTGTCAACCAGAACAGTTAATCGGCACAGTTTAACCTATTATGCCACTAAAAATCCATATTTTTTAAGAACTGTAGATAAACAGCACTCTGGTGTTATTTTCTGCCATTTATGCTGTGTATCTACAACTCTTAAAAATTATGGATTTTTAGTAGCATAATAATTTAAATTGTGCCGATTAACTGTTCTGGTTGACAGTTCATACAAATTGTTTTGGATTTTTAAAGGCTACTACCGATAATAAGTAAAATACTTGCAAATAATCATATGAAACAAAATAACTTCAAAAATATTATATTTAGACATAAAACATGCTTAACAACTTTGAAAGATAATTAAATTTTCTGTTCCATTAAAAAAAAAGATTTATATGCGTTTAAAGCTTTAAAGTTTAGCGAAATGGACCGAGTATAACGAACACCCTGTATATTATTTTAAAAATGTAACTAGTCAACAATCACTATGACACTATTGTCTAATAAATTATCAGAGTAAATTGCTCTGGTGTTGTTATGTTAATAAATATAAATATTTTTATGAAGGTCTGCATCTGTCAAAATTTTCAAAAAAACGTTAATAACTCAAAAACGGTTTATTTTAGACATAAACAAGCAATATTATTTTTGAAAGAGAACTTAATTTTACATCCAAAAATTCCAAAATATACAGGGTGTTCCATATAAAAAAACAATGTTTAGTATCATAATGCAAAAACAAAACACTGTGTATAGGAATTGAAAATAATTTTAGGTTATGTAATAAATGATTACAAACAACTTTTATATTTAACTTTTTTTAATATTATTACTAATAACAGAGCTATCGAATAATTCGTCTTGGCTGGGACACCCTGTATACTTCATTTAGAAAGATCTATACAAAACTGTTTTATTTAAGCGAATAAAAATACCAAATTTTAAAAATAAACATGACGATTTTATATTTGCCACTAATTTGAAAATTAATTAACCCGCCTATACATATACATATATATCTTTAAAACAAAACAATACCGTCAGTTTATGCCTGGCATTTGATGGTATTTCTTCCAAAAACTGTTGCAGTGTTTTGGACTGATTACAATCTTGTGGTTTGGGTACAGATGTTCCAGACTGCGATTGTTTCTGCTGTTTTTTTTCCAGCCTCATTAACTTGGCTTTCTTGCATGGAGGCTTATTGGGATCAGCTCCAACCCCCTTCTTGAACAAACTTGTTTTTTCACTTATTTTTTGTTCAGTTTTTTCCTCTTCTACAACTTAAATTAAAATACAGATACTTAATAAAAAAAAGACACGACTGACACATAAATCCTGGCCTATTACATTTTTTAAAATAATTTTATGATAATTAAGTGTTTTTAAAAATAGGAATGACATAATTCAAAATTATTATCTATCCTATAATTTTAACGCTATTGTTTGCATATGGGCAATATTGTTGGGGCTCACTGTATATTATTTATTAGATAACTACGGAAAATATATTTTAATTCAAACATTATATTATAATACCTGTAATTTCACTATCCGCTTGGCTTGTTCCTGGTGAAATTTCCCTTTCTTCCTTTGGTAATTCTTTATTTTCTAACTGACAAACTGCATCATCGATTTTTAAATCACTTCCATTTAATTTTGTAAAATCTATTGCACAATTCGGTCGTTGCTTTATCACAATTACTGAAGATTCGCTCTCCATTGATTGTACATTTTCCTGGGACTTTTCTTTGGTAATTATACCATCGGTTAAAAACTTATTAAAACGTTTAATAATTTTTTTTTGAGACTTTGATATGTGAAAATTTAATGTTTCGCATCTGTAACATAAGCAAGCTTTACCTTATATGTAACCATAAAGGTAGATCTAGAACATACCTTATCGTATACTGTGGACAACAAGTAATATCCATCAACGGTTTGTAACAATATTTTCCTGACCGTCTCCACCCCCTATCGATAAGGTTTTGATAATCTTCTACCGTTAACTGTTCAGCCCACATACCTTAACAAAAATCAGGATCTTTCATACATTTTGCTTAAATAATTTCAAGGTTTTTGCAACAACAAAATAAACATAACCTTACTTTATACGGCTACGAAAATTACTTACCGTAAGATATATTACCCACTGCATTTTTACAATAACCACATTTATGATTTTCCAAGGCAGGAAACCAATGCACTATACTAATTTTTTCAATATTAATTGTAGACATTGTTCACATCACTTTTAAATCTACTGATTTGACATTTTAATCTTATAAGTATGTATGAACTTGCTAAATTACGTCATATTACGAAATAATAAGGTTACGAAAACCAGTTGTTGCAAAATACTGTATATTTGCCCCAATTTCTATTGGGTTTTGTAAAAATAAGCCTTTCAAATTTCAAAATACATTTGGGTGCAAAACTTTGAGGTTAACTCGAATCAGGGCCGTATTGGTACTTTATTAAGAACATTTGGGCGTCTCCCTGTATCACGCCTACTATTATTGTTTGTAATACCATACCTATTACATAATTATTGTTGCGAAATAAATAAATCGTAAAAAAAAACATATCAAAACAAACATATTAAACATTCATGATTTTTTTTTAAGGCTCATCTAAATTTTAAAACCACCAGGTATATTTTTATTCGGCGGTATAATAATGTTTATTATAAATAAAAACACAGCAAAAGTGTTCGTATTTCACAATAATCCTTGTTGATACGTATCCTTTACTGAAGTTAATTACATTTCTGGATGGAATATTAATTAATAATTTCGTTTTCAACGCTCAAAAATGATTTTTTTTTAACGAAAGGGTCGTCTTTTTACAAATAACTATTTTTAATGTGCCACTCATTTGTATTTTTGTTGTAGGTAAGTCTATCTCTGTCAATCAGACACTTTATATCCAAAAATATGCTGTGTATAAAAACCTGGACAAATGATTTTAGTAATCTAATATTGTTTTGTTTGTGTTGCAAATATACAAAACAATCAAAATGAACTCTTAAAGGCGGGCCTGTTTGTTTATAATTGGAAGTGAATGTTAAATTAATTTAGTCTAATTGCAAAATTATTTAGGTAAATGAAAAACACAAGCCAAAGTCCACCTATAAAAAATAGTTTCGTATCTCATTTTATTCAACCTTGAAATGTTGCACTGCCATTAATATGAAAATACAGCAAATTCCACAGCGATCACAGTATGTTTAACGTGCTCTTTAAAAATAAGATAAGATTATCAGCAAAATAACAAGAATTTTCGATGCATGCTTTTACATTGCAAGCCACTGTCGCTAATATTTATTACATGAAAACAATTTATCATTAAAAAAATGTTGAGGAAGCAATGTAAAAATTTCGAATTTTAAGCTGATAAGATAAGTTAATACGATAATGAGAAAACTAAAACGATTTTGTGTTAAGTAGGTCTATATCTAAGATTTCACCCGCGTAATTTTTATTCAAGACAAAATAAGAGAACTGTCTTCTAACATGAATTGCTATTTTACCATATTTGGATTTGATAGGATGTACTGTATTTGATAAATTAAATGACAATAATATTGTCCAATAATAAATCTGGGGCCGTACAGGTTTTGATTTTTAAATTTTGTTCTTTAATTTTTAAAGCCAAATGTGGGCGCATTTTATTTAAAATAATTACAATAAATTTAAACAGTCCAGCTACACTTTAAAAAGCTTTGCAGAAAAGTGTTCGTATGCTAATTGCAATAAACTATGTAATTTCCATAGTTTCTGAGTTTTGCTATTTTTTATCCGTTGTCAACGAATCAGTGTAACTCAAAACAGTGAGCTTTTACTACAAGTACAAAAATACCAGATTTCGTGTTCTACTTTTAGGACACTACTAATATTTCAGTAAATTATTACAATCGTATTATTGTCTGGTTGTATATTTATTCATAAAATACATCAATATTACATGTCATATATGGTACACACTTATTAAATATTGCAAACCAATATTAACTTATTAAATGTAAGCTAACTGTCTAAAAATATATATTAAAACTGAAACTTTTTGTGCTTAAAACTCGATCAACATACCAAACTAAGCAATTTTGTATGTAACAAAATTATATCTGCATATTGTCATCCTCCACGTACGATATATTCATTCTTTGCAACAGTTTCTCAGCTGCCTCTTTAATTTTTTCGTCTTGAGCTTCGACAAGCATAACGGCGCCATGTTTTAAGACAGTTGCTAGTGGTGCAAGTTTATCTGATGATAAACTGCCTAATAATTCGAGAGATGCTTCCATGGTCTCGATGCGTGCAATTTTGTATGCTTCAGCGTCCTGAAAAGCCTAAAGTTAGTTCGATTAAACGTAACAAAGAATTTTTAGTAAAATTGAGTGCAGAAATGATATTCATATCGTGTAAATTTTCGGTTTTAAAATTATTTTCTGAGGATAATTAATAGAGGTTTTAAAATCTAGGAATTGTACTCAAACGTTAAGTTGTCATATATTTTACCTCACATAAAAATTTTCATTCTTTTAATTTAATTATTTTTCCGATTAAAATGTCAAAATCTTTAGGGCAGTGATTCTCAACCTGTGGGTCGCGAAACAATGAAAGGAAACCCACACCAGTGTGAAACAGGACGGATTTAAAAACAGTTGGAGGATCTTTTTTTGTTTTAGTCGCGACTGCATAAAGCGATTGAAAGGGGACGCAATAAAAATTGATATGGAAAAGGGGGCCACAAGTTCAAAAAGATTTTAAGGTATGAATATACTGTTAAGACATCTTATGTGCTTAAATGAAGGATTTTTCAAGTAGTTTATTATGATCAACTTTCAAATCCAATAAATCTATAGTATTGATTTCTTCTACGCAAAATATCCTCTTTATGGCCCACAAATTCTGACAAAAGTTTTAAAATGTTTATATGAGTGGAAATATATACAGTGTGACCCATATCAAAGTGGATCACCCCTATAAAACTTTATTTATGGTCCGATTTTCATGGTTTATTTTTTAATGATAAAGCATCAAAAACTCTACTTTACCACCCTATTTAAAAATTCAGTTTACACTCACAAAGCCTACTATGATTTTTTTCGATGGCAAAATTGGCAAAATCTGTTAAGCGATTTTTCTATTCAAAATCTGACTGCACCACTGAATTCAAGATGCCCTCAAATGGGTTTGTACCGAATTTCATGAAAAAATATTTTTTATCAAGAGATTAATGATTATTTCAATATTTGTGATTAAATTAATGTCGAAATTGGAAACGTAGTCTGCTATGTAAAAAACAAAAGTTAGAGAAACAATTATGTTAGATCTCTTAAATAAGCAACAATTTATTCGTGTCAGTATTAAAATCGCAACTTTTATTGAATTTTTGATTGGTGAACAATTAAATTTACAAGAAAAGATACAAAAACACAAAGAAAAAATAATAAATATTGTTTCATGAAATTGGGTACAAATCCATTTAAGGGCATCCTGAATCCAGTGATGTAGTCAGATTTTAAATAAAAAAATCGCTTAACAGATTTTGCCAATTTTAACATCGAAAACAAATCATAGTAGGCTTTATGAGTGTAAACTGAATTTTTAAATAAGGCGTCATAGTACAGTTTTTGATGCTTAATCGTTTAAACAAAATTTCATGAAAATCGGACCGTAAATAAACTTTTTATAGGGTCATCCGCTTTGAATCCAACATGTAATAAAATTTTTGTTTGCAGATTTTTTTGTAATTGTAATCAGTGAATTGTTTTAATATAAATCTTAATGATTATGTTACTACAAACTAGGGGATCGTAAAAATATTTTAGGATATCTAGAGGGTCGTGACTACTGAAAGGTTAAGAACCACCGTCATAGACGACCACAGCAATTTTTGAGAAAAAATGTGTGTACCTTTTATTTAACACCAAAAATCGGAATATTACTATAACTACCTTAATTATAAAAATAAACAAAGTTGACTTAAATATCTCAAAAATTGAATGCTTGAATAAAATATGCTAAAATATTTAAACTTTTTGTAACAAGAGTTCTTTAATAATGTGAAAAATTGTACATTAAAGTTATAAAACAAAAAGAATATGTGCGGTAGAGTCAAGTGTGTCATGGAAATATTAAAAATGTAGAAAGTTTGACTGTGTTTAAAAAAAGCTCTCAAAATATTTAAAATTTTGTCCAATTTAACCAAATCTTTATCTCTCACCGTTTACAAGTTCATCAAGCATTGCACGCCTATTTAGGACCCTATACTTTTGTTCTGTATATTTACCTTAAAAATACTCAATGCACGTTGCTGCTGAATTTCTGGTGGAACTGGTTGTGGGGGTATAACAGCATTTGCAACCATGAAAGGATTTATCCTTAAAGGCGCATTCATCATGTGGTTAGGCTTCCTCTTCCTATATTGCTCCATCATAGCTTCCACTTTCTGCTCGATATCCCTATCAATCTCACAACTTTCGGACGTCGTCCTGGTCTTATTTTTAAAACCCTGGGATATGTTTTCGTTTGATATTGTAGCTCTCATTTGCATCAGAGTATTCGCGTCATATTTTATGGTATGATGCTGATTACTATAATTTTTTTGAACGGCTTTTGTGAACTTTGCTGCTTTTTCGTTAGTTTCGTCGTCCGTGGAATTGGAGTGGTCCATCACCAAACGATCACCTTTATTTTGCATTCCAGTGGTGTCATCTAAACTATGATAGTGCCTTATTGTATGTTTTTGCTTTGGAGATTTATTTTTCCCTTCGTCTTGATTGGAATTTGGTAGAATTTCTCGTTCTAAGTAGCTTTCAGAATCTGTCGAGCTGAAACTTTCGGTTCGTTTGAAATCCGCTAACCTGAAAGGTCTAGTGTTAACCGGATCAACTTTCTTATCTTTAACTGGCGTTTCTTGGAGGCCTTCACTTGAACTCTTGTAGTCATTGGTGTACTCCGGTTTATCATTAGGAATGTTTATGGTTAGATTGGTATAAGAATCGCACAGGTATTCCCATTTCGTTTGCAATTTTCTTATAAACTGTTCGATGTAATCAAGATCGGTGTAACATTTTGCTTTCTCCTCCCTCGCTAAAATCTCTTTCAAGTCTTGGGGAGTGATTGAATATTTCTCTATACCATCTAGACACAGTTCGATCAGAACAATTATCTGTACAACTTCAGATGTGTTTGCTTGCGTGTACAAATTAGCAGACTTATTCAAGTTGCCCACTTTCTGTGTTAAGAATTTCAAACCTGGGCGCATATCAAATTCCCTTGCCCGTTCGTTTGAGATTTCCAAACATTTCAGGAGCACGTCGATGTGTTTAGCGTTAACATGGGTTAAAATACCACGTAAACTACAAGAACTGATCTGCAAGATGCTTAAAATCGGAGTTACGTGGTTCAAGTTTTGTAAAAGTGCGCTAGAGATTGTTTGGACCAACATTTGGTGAGCCAAAATTCCCACTACTAGGTTTCTGAATGGCACCCGGACTGTGTACAAATCGGGATTTAAGGAAGATGTGATGTCTGGAGGATATAGCAAGAATACGTAACTGCGATCGTCAATGACCACACCGCCAGCGGTTTGGTCGCATTCGCAAATTTTTCCTACGCATTTGGTGCAGTGTTTTTGGGCTTGCATCAAAAACACTTGTTGTGCCAATTCGTATAACCTCTCGTTTTCTTCCACGGTGCTGTCTTTGCGTGCTGCCACTTTAACAGTGGCTAAATCCCCGTAGAAACTGTCCGAGTTACGTTTGAAAGCCAAAATAATTTGCTGAAGCGGGTTTAGGCTTAGAGTGCAAGCCCTGTGAATTGAGGTTACCATAATTTCCCATTGATGGGCTGTTAAAATTTGCCCAACGTTTAATATGATATGTCGCATGCATGATGTCCCTAAACGTGCTATGTTTTCGCCAGGTTGCGCAATGCATTCGACTAGTATCAGTAACAACTGTTTTAATGCTAAAGTAACCCCTGGGTTTTCTTTGCGTGATGTATTTTCAGACGTACGGATGCTATTCTCAGGAAATTCTTGTAAGTAATACAAATACTCGACAACTAATTCGCTCGCCATACCGCAACATTGCTTGAAATTTTGGCCAATATCAGAAGCCTTCTGCGACTTGATGTGTTGACGTAACCAGTTCTGGACCATGGGCAAGAGTAAATGGTTGATGCAATATAGCCCAAAATTAATCCCTGGATTTACTATTAGGTCCTTTAATAACTTAAATAGTGTTTCAAGAATATATGGTTGATTTTTTTGAGCCGATATTATGGCAGCCGAAGACAGGCCTTCGATAAGCACATGCCAAATTTTCAAAACGCCGCTAGGTTTGTCAATTTTTAAGAGGGTGATATTTTCCTTTTCGCAATTTTCTAAGTCTAATTTTGTCGATAAAATTCTGTATGAAAGTTGGTCCAAATCATCATGGTTGAAATTCACGATTTCCACGTTTTGGATCACCGGATCTACCAACTGAGGATCGGTATCTATATTGACTCGATGAGTGAGATTAAAAGATGGGCATTTGGGCATATGGTACATCATAGACAATATGGTCGCACAATTCTGAAGCAGTTTGAGAGATTCGGTACACACGTCCACTGATCCGGCTACTTCTTTCAAAGCGAAATCGCTGTCCTTCAGTTTATTTTCGTTATCTAGTACAGCATTTTTCTCTTCTCGTATTTTTATATTTTTGTCATCCTTTATAACCTTAGTGTTGGTTTTGTTTACTAAAGCTTTTTCGATATCATCAGTATCAGCGCTTCTTATGTGAGATAAAAGACACAAGATGTAGTCAAGAGCTGCGTTTGCAAACACCAACGTATTATCGGTTGACAAAAATATTTTGAAAACATCCAATGTTGCTGATGCGTTGTGTTTGGCATTAGCGACTCGTAATGTGCCAAAAAGTGGGCGCCATCCTGAACATATTTCTGTTCGATTTCCTTCGACAAACTCGCACAAACACGCTACGATTTGGTCCTGAACAAAAAAACAACAATAAATAAAAACATAGTCTTATTGCGATATGTTTTAACTAACCTGGACATCAGCATCACATAATTCAAGGCAAAGAAGATTTTCGAAGGGTTTAAAGAGCGCTTCGTTGAAATGAAAATGAGGCAGTTCCGTTTGTTCGTTAAGCAACGCGGTAACAGCGTCATGGATACATGCCACAGCTTTCTTGGATACCGCTCGATCTTTATGACATGCTGCCTGCATGAAATGAGGACCAACGATGGACCAAACTTTCATGGTATGAATCAGAGGTCGTCCAGATCGAATACATTTTAAGGTAACTTCACCAATTCTGTGCAAAAGTAGGGTAGCTGGGGGTTTTTGCTGTGCATCCAATTCTTTTTTCCACCATTTCTTTGGTTTATGGGGTATATCGTCATATTTCGTAAACAACTACAACAAAACAAACGTTTAGTCTAAAACAAAAAGAATACGAATTGCTATAAAATACATTAAAAGTATTCTGGATATTTTTTTTTCAAAAGGAAAGCACGGTATCTCGATAAACATGAACTAAAAAAGTTTGTTGCAAGTTGTTTTACTTTTTTTTAAAGACCAATTCAGTGCCATAAAATATATATTTAATTTTATCATAGTTGGTGTCGACAAAGTTAGAAAGCAAAAATTTGTTGTTTTAAAAAAATATATTATTATTATTATTTTTGCGGAGGTGGTCTCCTTTCGGGTTCCTGTACTGCGACCTATTGGTCAATTGTACCATAACCCCATAAAGGAGTTTTGTATTTTTGATAAACTATAAGATTTTCTTTAGGGGTGTTTTTCTTTCTCTTCTTGGTTGTTTTTGTTCATACTCGGAAGTCTACGCCGATAGGGTGTGAATCCTTCACACTGGCATAGTTCATGAAAAAGAGTTTCTTCTTCTTCACCACATCCCATGCATATATCGGTCTCTGAGAGCCCTATTTTGTGGGAGTGTATACTCTGCTCATTCTGAGCATTCTTCTCTTTTCTTTAGAGACATTTGCCAGCATAGCCTTTGAATGGGCTTGTCCTGCAACTTTTTTCCAATCAGCATTATGTCCCTGTTGTTATGTCACTAAGACACCGCTTGGCTGTTCCATAGGATGTACCAACTGCGAGTTCTGGTCCGAAGAATAGTGACTAGCTAATTTTGGCTAGGCAATCCGCCTTCTCGTTCCCTGGTATATTAATGTGCATTATTTCTGCTTGCTAGCAGGTTAAGTGCCCGGGTGCAGTTTAGAACAAGTCCTGAGTTTACTTTCTACGAGCGAGCTTTTAACGCTTCTTTGAGAACCACTGCTCAACTGGCTTTGCGCGCGACATGCGCCAATTTTGGACGAAGAGGGTTTTGCGCGCAAGGATGTTCTAGTGGGCCCATTTTGAACTCTATTTTAGTGAGAACTTTAATCGTATTTTTAAATACATTGAGGAAATAAAACCTAGGTAAACCGTCTGCAACTAGTTTATTTAAAATTTAAATTAAAAATAGGAAATGAATTAAACCCGTCATTTTATTTGGTGTAAAAAAATATCTTCGCAATTTTTTTAAAATTTTTCTTAATAAGGGAAATAGCTGACAATTTTGAAAGATGAAAGACACCTTTTTTGATCACATTTTAAAATTTAATAATGGACTAATTGAAGCGCTACGGGCCTAGTAGGCCCAAAGCGTTTTGTACTACTCCACGTCACATCTTTCTATCCTTCATGTTACTTTGAAGTTTTCAAAATCATTTGTGCTTTTATTTTGCTGTTGGTCTCTTGTTTTACCTAATAATCCTGGTGTGCTTCTTTGTAGTTTTCTTCGTCCATTCTCAGAACTTGGACCATCCTCCAAAGCCTTTGTGGTTATACTACATTTGTTAGATTTGATCCACAATGCATATCCCTTAGCTTTTGATTATTTCATCGTTTCTACCCCCCCTTTTTGTCTCCGAAATGTGTCCCTGATATCTTTCTCTCCCACACAAATAATAAGAAAGCAATTTCTTTTTGCAACACAAAATTTACTCAAAAACATATAACTAGTTTTTCCATCGGGGATTTTGACCGAGATACCCTATATTTTGCTATTGAAATAATTAAGACAGCGTGTATCTACATACCTGTATATATGACGCCTTGCACAACTCAGTCAAAAATCCACAAAGTCCTGGCAGAGCTAATCGGAGAGCCGCCGTATGGAACAATTCATCTACACGCGCTGACAACACACAGCAAACCTTAGCTGCATGGACTCCGAGTAAAATCCCTTGCCCCTGTGCATTATGGGCTCCACTTCTTTCAACAATTTCTGCCACGCTTGCTTCGTTTTGCGATCCAGCTGACGAATAAGTTGTATTTTGTAGAAAACTGTACACATCAACGCTAAAAACACAAAAGCGATTACCAGAACATATTCTCAGACTTTTGGTTGCGTGTAATTACCAAGTTTCGTCATCGTTTGTTGGATTAAAACTCAAATTAAGGCGATCCGCAGTATTTATAGACGTTGTTGAAGTAACCACATTGTTCTGGGTGTTTTGAGCAACCATGAGAAGTTGAGTTGAACCGGCTTTACTGAACAGGGCGTGCTCTAAGCTTGCAACCGATACACAAGCGTTAAAAACATGAGGCCAACAAGCTGTGCTGTGTGATCCCAGGGCTAGACCTTTAATCAAAAACAAAAAAATTTAGACCAGAATAACAAGGAAACTACGTATATAAGTGCAGTCAATAGCAATCATTATTTATGGTTTTTTTGGCATGACATTAATCCTATTATAACGGATATAGTTGGAAATTGTACCTAATATATTTACATTTTCTATCAGAACACTAAAAACAACGACGCTTTGAAATGTTAACAGTTTAACATACCTTTAGATAACAGAACATCTAGTGACAACGCATGGGATGCTGGAATTTTGGCCCCTTGACTTTTACAGGAACTAGCTGACAACAGAGCTAAAATACTGCTACTCCTGGATTGCAATTTCAAAGTGTTACTTAAGCTAGCCGCCTGAAATTAAACATTTCAGCCAAGCGTCTATATTATAATTATGTTTTCTAAAAACCTTGTGCAATCCTTCTAAGCTGGCTGTTATAACGTCGTCACGGATTCGTTGTCGATATTTTTGTCTAGCCCTTCTAGCAACCAGCCTGCTTAAGGCAGAAGTTGTACCACCTAGTGGCGGCTTTTCTCCAAGTGCTGAACCTAAGACAGACACCACAGAACCCCAACAGCATGTCAATACTCTTCGTGATAATTTTAGGCCAGCATCAATTTCGGGTGTACTGTCGGGGACACCGCGGACTTTTTGCAGTTTTTGCCAGTCGCTTAGCAGTTGAGAAGGACACATACCACCTACATCTTAAAAAAAGCAATCACTGTTTACTACATCCTAGAATAAAAATCCTTCATTTTGGCGTCATTTATGTGAAAAATAAGCATAGCCCAACGTATGAGGTAAAACGGAATTATTTTCCTTTTTTTGTATCAAAGAAGAATAAAATCAAACGTTGAGGAACTACTGGTAGTAAATAAACCTGACCATGAGAATCTTTATATAGTGATTTCAGAACGATCAATAAGACTTAGAAATTGGGGACAGTTCTAGGGGTATTGAGGACATTCTATCGAAACAAATTCAACATAAGTAAATTTAAAACTTAATTTATTGCTTAAGCGAAAAGTAAAATATTTTTTATGCAAAATGCCCAATTTTAACCTTTAGCTATCCTGGAGAATAAAAAAGTTTTGAATGTTTAAGGAAAATGCGACAAAAGGTATAATTTTAGAGGTTCAAATTCAATTGGATTTTGTTTTCTATCAGTGTACCTTGAGAGTCGAGAAAAAATAATCTTTAGTTTATTCAGCTACCATTTTTTAAAAGATCCAAAAAATGTATTTTAAAAAATGGTTTAAAATCAAAAACTATACTTATACACAAATAATTTGAAATGCATTTCAAACTTCTGCAAATAAAGCAAAAATGGATTTCATTTTGTTAAAGGTCCTTTTTTGTAATATATCATAAACCAAAATTTTGTTCATAAAAATAAAAGTTATTTACGATCGAAAAATATGTGTATACAAAATTTTAGAAAGATAAGCCTATCATGATACAATTTAAAAAAATGTAGTACTTATATCAGAACCGAATGTTGTAAACCTATAAACTAAAGTTCTTTCTATAACGCAATTGAGTGTGGCTTGCTATAGTTTTCGATATGAACAAAGCATAATAATATTTCTGAAATTTTGTATAAAGATGTTATTTTGGTTTCTGAACAACATCTTGATAAAACGTTGTCATATCTTCAGCAAAAAGTGAAATTTGCCTGACGATTATTTTTTTTTCATTTTGACCGGCAAAGTCTACTTGATAGATCAATATAAAAAATATGATAATTTCAATTCTAATTTAACAGAAACGTATTCCCATATATAAACGTTAATTTTTTTGCCAATTACTGCAAAACTTTTGCCACATAGATACTAAAAATTGATGTTCAAAGACGATTTACCTGTTAGCAAATTAATTAAAGCTGGTTGTTGTGAGGATTTTGGATCGTATCCTGCTATTTGCAGCAACGATTTTGCCAGTACGTTTTGATATAACTCGCATAACCATGTAGCAGAAACATATACCAAAACACCGCTGCCATGGATTTCATCAACAAATTGAGATTCAGTTATTGGAATTGCTACCTAAAAGGATTAATGAACATTATTACTCAAAACTTACATTGATGTAAGATTACTCTATTCACGTACCTCAGAATGATTTTCTTCGTAATGAGAGATTTGAATTAGTCTTAAATTTAAAAGCAAAGCAGAATATGTGGCCAAATAAATTCCATCAGCGTTCATAATTGTGGTGATTTCATAAGTTTGAGCCGAATTATGCTGGCAGCATTTAGACGCAAACTCTTGCAGGTATTCATCAATCTAAAATAATTTACAGTTTTAGTGCCAACAAGTGATGATACATTGGCAACAATACCTGTATGGAAGACCTGAGCGTCAATAAATTTGGTAACAAAATATTTTGAAGCGTTTTTACAAAATGCCTAGCGTTGTGCCGTTCCAAATCAACGTTACACTCCTCAATACCGGAACGACCCTGATAAGAATAAATGTTAGATTTATCAATTGAAGAAATGATTTACGTACCACTTGTAAAGATTTGGGTAAATTGTGCAATTTCTGTAGCTGCTGGTTTGTAAGAAAGCTTTCGTCGTCCATTATGCTATCATCGGAAGGATCGCCATATTCTTCAGGGCCTTCCGTTGCGCCTGAACACTCCGAATCAGATTCTCCTTCCCCATTTTGCCCTCCTCCATCAATGCCACTACTGTCCGAATCGCTTTGGTATTTGAAATTTGCCACCACGTCTCTAAGTTAAAATAAGACAGTTAACCAAAAGCAACCAAATGGTTAAGGATGTACCTGTATGGTTTTGGTAATCTGGCTAAAGATTGATATGTGAGAGGTCCAGTGTAATCTGCTTGTTCTAGTGTAGGATATCGGGTGTTGGCAATTTCAGCGCCTTCCTGATCTAACCCTTCGCCCTTACAAAGTGCTTCCAAGGAACCCAGCAAAGCACCTACGCATTCAACACTTGCTAACATTATACCAGGATCGTTGAATTGTGAGGACTCTTCAATAGAATCCATAATTCTACAATAATTAGAACAATATACGAATGACAACAAAAAAAGATAAAGCAACATAATTATACAAGGTGGTCCACTTTTTTGTAGCAGGACTTTCACAGTCGATACAAAAACTCATTTTAGAGCGAATATTCCAGATCAACATGGGTCCATGAACGCTTCATTTTTAAAGATACAGTGTCGAAATTTTCGAAAAAATTTCGATAATTTTTAACCGTTTCCCAACCAGTAGATTTATTTAAACCAAATTTGGTACAGCACCACCAGGTTGTCACATTCGGTGAGAAAGCAACCAGTGGCGGAGTTGTGGAGGTTCACTTTCAATGAATTTTATTAAAAAAACTAGTACGACCCTGTTTAAAACCAAACTCGAACTAGGTTTTAGGTAGAAAATTTTCTTCTAAACAAAAAGTGTTTCTTAACTTTTCTTCGTATCTGACACCGTTTGGCGCGGAATTAATTTATTTTACTATTCTCGCGAAAAATTTGTTCATAAGTTCGATTTAAAACTATCGCTAATTTTCGAAATAAAGAAGTAATTACCGATTCTTGCAGTTTTAATATTAGAACATGCTATAATAATGAGGAAAGAAGTTCCGCTAAATTTAAGATTAATGATCCACCTATTAAGCATTTACTCTGTAACATGCAATTTTCTGCTTTTCGCGATATTTTTAGATCGAACTTATGAGCAAATTTTTCGCGAGAATAGTAAAATAAATCAAATTTCGCCTCAAACGGTGACAGATACGAAGAAAAGTTAGTAAACACTTTTGGTTTAGAATAAAATATTCTACCCATAAACAAGATCAATTTTGATTTTGAACAGAGCCGTACCAGTTTTTATGTTTATTAATTTATTATAAAATTTATTGAAACTGAGTCCCCACAACTCCGCCACTGATTGCTTGTGGGGTTTGACATTCTCACCGAATGTAGTAACCTGTAAGGTGGTGCTGTATACCAAATTTAGTTTAAATATATCTACTGGTTGAGAAACGGTTAAAATTATTGATATTTTTTCGAAAATTTCAACAGCCTGTATCTTTAAAAATAAAGCCTTCATGGACTCATGTTGATCTGGAATATTCGCTTTAAAATGAGTTTTTGTATCGACTGTGAAAGTCCTGCTACAAAAAAGTGAACCACCCTGTATAGTTGCCATTGTTTTTTTTTTTAATCCGTTAATATTTTCATGGAGTAATTTAGCACAGTTTATGAAAATTCACTTTCAGAAAAGACTGTAAAATCTATCATCTTAAAATTTTACGATAAATGATTTCATTATTTAGATTTATTCCAATTTAAAATCTTAAAAATTATAAGAGATACAATTCCGTTAACTAAACGTAAGTGTAGAGAACTTCAAGCTGATTTCAATTGTGTTTTATAAACTAAACTATTTGAAAAGTTAACAGAAAACAACGGAAAATCGTTTATTTTGGTTTGTTTAATATCTCATGTATTTTAAAACACAATTTGATGAATATTAGTTACACTGTACACTCCATCAACGATTTGATTAATTTTTATTAGCGATGAAACAGTACTTTTGAGTTGCAGTGGTTTGTTGCTTAAAAAGTTGAAATACCGAGCTCCGTGGCTGGTTGGTACGCAACCTTCCGAGTTAATCGGGAGGTCGTGGGTTCGAATCCCACGGCCGTCTGTCATCGTAGAGGTTTCAGGTGGTTTCCTCTACCTACTATAGGCAAATGCTGTGACAGTACTTCCACCTACCCTCTACCCTTACCCAACCTTTCCTTGTTCCCCGCCCCCTCCTCCCGGACGCTAATGGCCATAGCAGTCGAAGCGTCCTTAAACACTCAATTAAAAAAAAAAAAAAAAAAAAAAAAAAGTTGAAATCTTTGAAGAAATTTAAACTTACAATCTTATTATGGCCATATCATCTCCTGCATGCCTAAGAATAGGACCACTTAGCAACAAAAGATCAGCAAGCCTTGCTGGAGATCGCAATAACTCTTTGGCTGCTCGTAGCGGCTCTAAACGTTTACCAGGACTTGGAAGTAGAAGCATCCGATGAAACAAAGCCTCTAAGACTGGCCGCAAAGCTCTTTCGCGGCCCACTAGTCGTACAACTTGAATTCCAATGCTAGAGTTTGAAATACAATTAATTATACGCAAGCTCCTAGCTTTCCGCGACTGGTGACTAATGTAGGTTTTTGGTCAAAGTTGAAACTGTGTTTTCTAAGGTGTCTTGAACAGACGTTTCGTCCTTTTTGCAAAAGAATCTTTAAAGTACAATAACTGTAGTACCCTGAAGATTTTTCGTACAACGGGGACGAAACTAGTTTCAAGAAACCCCCAAATATGTGGTTGCAACTAGCAAACCAAAAATCAACATTAATAAGAATCATCACTCCGTGGATAGACAGCGTATTATTTCGTACCTGTAAATTATTTTGGATTGATGTGTAGTCAAGCTCAGTCCTTCTGGGTCACCAGGAGCTCCTAATAATGCTAACAAGGCTGGACAAAAACGTTGCCATAAGAAAGTTGTAAAATGCGTGTTGGACTGCACCGTATGTGGTAGTGTATTTACAAGTGTTAATAAACATTCCAGTAAAAACACTATACTATCACTTGTTTTTGGTAACCTTAAACGTAAATTAAAAAATTATTAAAGATAGGAAGAATGAAAAGATCCGTTTAATAGTTTTTTCAAAACTTAAACGTTGCCACACGGTTGAAAGGTAGGCCGTTTTATCATTTAAAAATTAACTTAATTTTAAAACTAGGATTAAACTTTTTATTAAAATATTTTCCGTTATTAGATATGGCCTTCTTTCGTTCTTATGTGTCTCTACTTCTCTTTTGTTTAATAAAAACCGGTAAATTTTAAACTGAAATAATTAAGTCTCATTTTATCTCTTCTCAGTACTTTTTCCCCTGGCTAATAATGTTGCAGTGGTGAAAAAGTGTCAGTTTAATAAAACAAGGTTAGCTTGTTGGGAACATGGGATATAACTCCAGGTATTAATTAAATTTTTGTTTTTGGGCCGTTTTTACACATGTGCAAATTGTTTCAGTTTTATATTCGCTTTAGGAGAAATTTAAATTCCCTCTCTCCAAACCCTAATTGATTGTTTAAAATGTGTATTGTAAAATAGGAATTCTGAAACTTGTTTGGTAATTTCTTTAACAATTGCAATGGATTATTTTGAATTTCGGCCTTCAAAATACCTCTGTCATACTTTTCCGGCCTTTCCGAATGTGATTCATTGTCTAGGCAACTTTTTGGACTGCGGGCCACATTGGCCTATTAAAAGTATGGCGCGGGCTGTATTAATTAAAAAAAAAAAACGACCAACAACGTATTTGGTAAAAAAATTTGCATGAGAGTTTTCTCCGATAACTGCGTTATGTAATCTGCAGACCATTTTTTAATTTTTAAAAACATTTATTCGTGGGCAGTGACTGGCCGGATTTATCCCGCGAGTCGTAACTTGCAGACCCCTAACGTAAAGGATGCTAAAGAAGTTTTAAAAAATACACTTCGTCATTTAATGCGCCTTTCTTTTGACTACATTTAGAAAGCGAAATGAAAGATTTGGGACAAAAAAACAACAAAGTTATGATTTTTTTTGTGACCCGAGTTGTTTCCTTTTCCGAACGATCTCCGGCATTTGCAGGATTCGAGTTTTTCTTCAGAACCTATTGACAAAATTTCAAAAACATTGCACAGTTTTACACACTCGCACAGAAGTATTGGAATAAAAGAAATTTTAAATTTTTATCGAACGGTTCCATAGCCAACTCGATCGTAAAATAGACCATGTTTAAGCATCAATATCAGACAGTTCTATATCAGGAATGCAAACTTTGGACTACGAGCCGTATCAATGAAAAAAACTATGTAATGCTTTAAGTTTAAAATCTGCGCATCAATTTCTTATTTTAAAAAAAAAAGGGCATTAGCGGGCCGGATTTGGCCCACGGGCCGTAGTTTGCCGACCCATGGTCTTCTAGGTCATCATCTCCATCGCAAAGTATTTCTAACCATTTGTCTATACTTTCGAATAGTCTCAGCACTTTTCGTAAGGCTATTTTTTTATAGTAAGCGTTACGTGAAACTTTAATATATGTTACTGAACAAAAAGTGTCATCTATAGTCACTAGATGGATTTTAAAAGCAAAAAAAAATACTGAAATGGAGTCTCAATGTACGATAAATATATGTGAAGCACAAGGAAGGTGTCCAGTATTAGACAAATATACCGAAATTGAGTTCAAAATCCAAAGAACAAGAGCGACTAGGTGTAGCTACTGGTATCAACTTTTTATTACCCCAAAAGGTATCTTAAAGCTGTATTACACTACACAATTTCTTGTACAATTTGCTGTCAAAAATTTTTATACTAGATTGTACAGCTGTTGCCAAGTTACAATGTCGTAAATTGACATACGCGAAGTGTCAGTTTACGACCTAAGACGTGTTGTAACTTGGCAACAGCCAGGCCCGGACTGGCCATCTGGCAGTTCGGGCAATTGCCCGAAGGGCCGGTGCCCGAATGGGCCGGTCTAAGCTACGGGATTAATTAAGTGCGGCGCTGAAGTATAAGGAGCGCAAAAATTATGATAAAAGGTGCCATTATAACATTTGCCCGTTTAATACGTATTCAATCTTAATATTTTTCTGGGGCTCCACAATACTCAATAGCGTCGTATGTTTGATTGCGCCACGTGCTTCAGAAATAGTCGCGATATTATCCGAACCCTGAAGCCTATAGCTATAGATGGCGTGTGTATGTGTAAATAGTAGTTTCATAATCTGCTTATTTTATAAAACACATTGTTTAACAAATAAATTCGTAATAAATATATTGATGCGAGTTTATTAAGTCTGTGTAAGTATTTACCATATAAAGCTTTTAGTGGGTAAAAAAAGTTGATGCATGCTCTAAAACTAATTTTAAGCTGGAAAAATATCAAGAAAAATTCATGACACTAGATGACAAATGCGGCCCGCGAACCCTAAAAATACGGCCCGCGCGATGTCAGACAATCCGTCATCTTGAATTCATACCAGATAATTTGCTTTTCACAAAAAAATTATATATATCTACATGTTTTGACATTTCGAGTTTTTGTTGGTTCTCCACAAATCAAAGTCTCAAAAACACTTTTTTTTTTGGCCCGCCAAATATTCGAAGTTTACAATTTGTCCCGCCTGGTCAAAACTTTGGGAACCCCTGCACTAGATTTTAGCGATTTTAGAAATATTCGCAAGAGTAAAGTGCCCGTATTATAGGTTTTCAAAAAAGTTTTTTAGAATTCTTAAAATACTAATACTTTACTTTTTCAAAAATATTTCTAAAATCGTTAAAATCTAATGTTATTTCAATTTTTATTGAATTTTTTTGAAACTTAAAATTAATTTTAGACCATGCACCAACTTTTCCTAAGAATAAAATTTTTTGAGAGACCGATAATAAAAAGCTTTTCCATTTGTTGCAGTTTTTTTAATGTTGAAATTACTTCAAAAATAAAAATTGGAATTTTAACGTTAAATTTTACATTTGGTTTTATTTTTAATTCCAAATAATCTTTCCCCATGAGGTTTTTTTGTACCTCTTCAATAAGGGCACATTACTCTTGTGAATATATCTGAAATAGGTAAAATTTAGTGTTGTATGAATTTTTATGAAATTTTTTCATCTTAAAATTAGTTTGAGGTAATGCACCAACTTTTATAAAGAACTAAAAAAGTTTACAATAAAATTCATAATAAACAATTATTCCATTTTTTGCATACTTTTTTAATGACGCTGTTTAGAAAATATAATGTAACGTGAAAAATTAATAAATTAGCTGTGAAAAGGAAAAATAATAGTCAAGTTTAAAAAAAAAAAAAACATCAAAAGTTCTTGATTTTTTAAATTTAAATCAATGATTGTTGATTTTTTAAATAAAAATCAAATTTTGACCAACTCTGGCTGTGGGCCTCTATAATCTGAATGCCCGGGCCGGTTTTTGTTCCCAGTCCGTCACTGGCAACAGCTGTACAATCTAGTATAAAATTTTTTGACAGCAAGTTGTACAAGAAATTGTACAAGAAATTGTGTAATGTAATACAGCCATTACTCTAAAATGGTTTTTGGAACACAAATCAAAGTCCTTCACAATTAATTACTCAAGAAGAACTGATCACGTGTTATTTGTAAATGCTTAATGGGATTCAAAACTGTACAAATTTTAATTTTTTATTGATTCTATTATCAATTAAAATGAAAATTTTGTCAAGATGTAAGCCGAAATGATAAATTTAAATAGTAAAAGTAAGGGATCAAAATAAATCATACGTTTTTGTTTCTTCCAGCCTACTACAAATATATTGCATTACAGGTATAGCTTCGTTAAAACAAGCGACAGCAGACGTCTGGTTGTACACCATCTCCGCACCAGTGCCAGAATTTTTGTGTTTCTGTTGTTGTTGCAAAATTTCTAGGCATTCTTCATCTATAATTTAATTTCAAATATAAATATTTATAACCAAATTGAGATTAATTTTGGGAATTACCAAGGAATGTACAAAAAGCTGTTAGTGTTTGACTTGCAGCGGCCTGGGCAGCTGCTCGAATGGGTTGTGTTCCAGTCTCATAAGCTTCTCCACATCTACTTATTAACAACAAAACTAGGCGGCCGTTTAATGCCCAACTTGCACCACACGCCATATTTAGGACTACCCTCAGGATGTGGACTTGTGTATCCTCGCATTGCGACAACATCGATGAAGTCGCGTGTAAAAGCTGTGAAGGAAGCCATGAGGAATCGTCTTCTGGTTCTGAACCGGCTTGGAATCGTTCGTCTCTGACAATTTTCTGAAAATAAATAGATTAAAAGTTTATTCAAAATACAAAAGCTCGTATTTGGATAGTGCTTTAAAAGTACGTCATAGAATACAGTAAAACTTGCTATCCTTAGATTTATTTAATCCCATGCAATGCAGGAAAAAGCTCGAAGTAGTCGTCCTAACTATACGAACAGTAAAAAAAAATTTTGCAGCGAAGGTGAGACCCCAACATTAAGCAGCAAAAAATATTACGTCAAAATAATGTAGGTACCGGTAAAGGAAAAACTATCGTCGTAAAAAAACTTGATTAATACTTCTTTTGTGGCAAGTGAATGTTATTAAGGATTTTTATACAGATTTTTATGCTTAGTTTAAAAACAAAATTATACTTTTTAGCGACGTTCACGTTCGAATTATGAAGTAAACTTTTATTTTTTTAAATAGGAACCCTAGTTGGCCATGACTTTATATGAAAGATCATTTTTTTAGCTTTTTAAAAATATATTGTTTTATATATTTTTTACAAAAAATAACCGAGATATGGGTAATTTTGTAAAAAAAGATGTTACAGGCGATTTTCAAAATGTCTTCTAAGATTATTAATAAGCACCGAATCCAGCAACTTTTTCAAATGTAAACCTATACTATAGCAATTATAATAAGCAACATGCTCATGTTTAAACCAGGGCTGCGGAGTCGGTAAAAAAAAAGTCGACTCCGACTCCGACTCCGACTCCTGATAATTTTAGTAGTTCGACTCCGACTCCGATTCCGACTCCGACAAAATTAAATACTAAGACATTTTATGATGTGTAATATAAGAGAAAAAAAAAGAAATACAAAAAAATTATTTAAAATTTGAGCTTAAATTTTGCGGCAAAGGACCATCTCGCAATTTTTTGTTGTACCCGGAGTCGGAGTCGGTACATTTTTTCCGACTCCGACTCCGACTCCACTGACCAGAAATTCCTTCTAAACTCCGACACCGACTCCGACTCCGACTCCACAGCCCTGGTTTAAACTCGAATCTCAAATATAGGGTTCTTGCAAAAACTGTTTATTTAATTTTTATTTTATTTTCTACGACACACCCGGAGGTTGCTCGAGGCACACTAGTGTGCCTCAGCGCACAGGTTAAAAAACGCTGCTGTACAGGGTAGTCCAAATTCGATGGGATTACATGGTTATCTCGCTTAATATTTAATATAGAGAAACGGTTAAATTACCAAAAATGTGCAGTTTCTTGAGAAAAACTCAGAACCGTATTCAAAAATATTCTATCATTCCCGGTTTTTGAGTTATTGAAACATTTTTTTTTTTGTCATATTTATAATGTGTCATATCTCCGTTATTGTTGTAAATATCGAATATATTTATAAAAAATTATAAATATTTAAACATAAGATAACGACCTTATAGTCAGAATCAGCAGTATGTAGTATATTATTGTTTACCTTATGTTCAAATCAGGGGTTTGGAGCGGAGCGCGGAGCTGGAGCGCGGAGCAGTGGAGCAATGGGTTTTTGCCCGAAGCGGGAGCGGAGCCCGGAGCAAATAATGTTGATTGCTCCACTGCTCCACTTTACTATTATAAACTACAATTTTTTTTTTTTTATGAATTATTCTCATGGGTATAGTATTTAATAAAATTATAAATAAACTAAATTTGATTTTTTTGAAGTAAAATTATTATAATGTAACTTTTCTGAATATTAATTTTCATTATTTTATATTTAAATTTTGAAAAATTTTAAAGAACTTTTTTTTCTTTTTTTAACTTTTGAAGATCAATAATTTGTTCATTTATTTAACTTCACTTGTTTCTTAGGGTCAAATATTGTAATTTTTGGTCCATTTCCACATATCTCATAAAATTTTAGCGTTGTTTTAAAAAACAAATATTTAAATAAAAAAACTTATTTTATTAATATTTGGAGCGCGGAGCGGAGCGGGAGCGGAGCTGGAGCAGGCATCTTGATGCCGGAGCGGAGCTGGAGCGGAGCAACTAAAAAATTGGACTGCTCCAAACGCCTGGTTCAAATATTTATAATGCTTATCTCAACCACAAATTTAAAAACCTTCGTAACTTGTACCAAATGAGTTTTAAAAGGTTTTACACCATCGTTTTTTTTCCTTAACAGGCTGTTTTTCTTAAAAAAAAAACTAAAAAAACTTTATAACTTCGGACCTTGTACCATATGAGTTTTTAAAGGTTTTACTAATTGTTTTTTTTTTTCACAGCCTCCTGTTTTTCTTTAAAAAAAAACAATCTTAAATACCTTCGCAACTTGCATATTAATAAGAATAACTACATCAACCCTTATATATTCGGAATGAGAAAAAATAAAGAATTTAAATAGGCCATAGCTAACTATAGTTTCCTTTTAAAAAAAGGTGAGTTTGTGTCATAACTTTTTAACGGGAAGCGAAAAACGATTTTTTTACTACCAAGTTTTACGCAAAATATCTAAAAATAATCTTCATAAATTTTTCCAGATATTCACAACAATAACGGATATATGACATATTATAAATATGACAAAAAAATACTTTTTTTCCAATAACTCAAAAACCGGAAATGACAGATAATTTTTTTAAACGGTTCCGAGTTTGCTTTAAAAAACTGCACATTTTTGGTGATTTAACTGTTTCTCTCTCTTGAATTTTAAGCGAGATGCCCATGTAATCCCATTGAATTTGGACCACCCTGTACAATACCAGAATTATGCACTTTGCCGCTAACATATTGAATATATTAGAAAATACTAACAAAAACTTTTTTATGCTTAATTTACTCTCATCAATCTCCAGTCAACCTTGCATTCTTGAACCTTAAAAACATAGTTTTTGTCTAAAAAGATGTTAATCCACCAAACTTCGTTCCACAGAAAAATATTGGGCTATTGTCCAGAAAATACTGCGCAACGAAGGTAAAACGGCCAAAAACATTGAAGATATCCTAAAATTTGTGTACCCGGAGGCAAAAAAGTATCGGCAGATGCAAAATCTTTCCCGCAATATTTAATAAAAATTTCGGACATTTTGCAGACAGTAGACAATTATTCATTAAATATCGATATAATTGGTAATGATAGAAAACCTAAGACGCACAATTGGGGGTTAAAATCTCAAAGAGAAGACCAAGAAAACTTGAAAAGATGGAAGACAAAAAAGTTGAAGTTCGACAGATTCGCGTTATACAATAAAAAAAGTTGTGAAAAGTTTTCTACTGACCTAAACATCTAAACTTTACATAAATACCACTACTTTTGTTTCGATTTTTAATTAATCCACCTTTTATTAATTTTTTTTTTTAAATTTTAGATGTTGTCGATTAAGTTAATCGAACCACATAACTAACCATTTTTGAATATACACTGTTTACTAAAAGGTTATATAAATTAATGTTTAAGGCTTGACCACAATGGAAATGGATCAAATATTGTAATAATCGCGTTGGTTACCCTTCCCTCCTGTGTCATAACCACCAAATCAGATAACGCAGAATAAATTAAACATAAAAGCCGCAATATGTGTGCATGATTTCAATTCAACAAAGTTATATATTCATAATTTATCGTTTCACACAAATTGCAAAAGTTTTAAAAGCAATATTATCCTAAACAAACAATGGTAGGAATGACGACAAACTATCGCGAGAGATGTATTCATTTGAAATTATAAAAAAAAATTAATTACTTTTCAGCAATAACTTAAAATTTTAAATATTACCTACTATTACTATTACAATATTTATTACTAAAAACATACCCTGTTTTTGTAAAGAGAAACAGAAAGATCTATTGTTCTGAGCAAGCACCGTGACTTCAAAATTCAAATATTATTGCTACGATTGGAAAAAATTAAGTTTATGTAGAATAACTATTGCAAATGCAGAAATATTCCCATACAATATAACTTGTTAAAAAAATGCTTGCAATTGTTAAAGGTGTTCCAAATTCGATGGGATGAAATGGGTATCTCGCTTAATATTCAAGATAGAGAAACGATTAAATTACCAAAAATGTGCAGTTTTTTAAGGCAAACTCAGAACCGTTTAAAAAAATATTCTATCATTTCCGCTTTTTGAGTTATCGAGAAAAAAATTGTTTTTTTTGTTATATTTATATGTCATATCTCCGTTTTTGTCCTAAATATCGAATAAGTCTATGAAGATTATTTTTAGATATTTTGATGAAAAATTCGCTGATACTAAAAAAAAAATATTTTTATGATCGCCGTTAAAAAGTTATGACACAGACTTCTCTCTTTTTTAAAATAGAAGCTATAGTTGGCTATAATCTATTTAAAAACTCCTTATTTTTTTCTCATTCCAAATATATAAGCGTTGATGTTAGTTATTTCAATAATACGCAAGTTACGAAAGAATTTTAGTTTTTTCTTTAAGAAAAACAGTAGGCTGTGAAAACAAAAACAAAACAATGTGTAAAACCGATAAAAGCTCATGTGGTACAAGTTACGAAGTTTTTTAATTTCTTGTTTAGATAAACATTATAAATATTTGAACACTCGATTTGGTGGGCCCGTGTTCATAAATGAATTTAATTAAGTTTAAATACTTATCAGCAAAAAAATTTAAACTTTTTGAATACCTATCTGTTTAGTAGTAGCCCCAGAAACAAAACAGTGAAGTAATTAGGATAGCAGCAACATAAAACTATACAGGATGGACCAAATTCGAATGTTTTACAGGGTTTCCGTAATAGTTAGCGAAAATCTTATATTGGTATCTTGAGCTGTTTCTTTGAATAAAGAACGCCTGTGTAATAAGCTTTTTATATCGCTTTTCATTTTGGCACTACAAAAGAAAAATTAAATTTCATCGTTTTTAAACTTTATTTTAACTTCTTTATTAAAAAAACAACCTAATGTTATACAGTTTTTTCATACAGATTTTTATGCTTAATTTAAAAACTAAACTAAATTTTTTTTAGCGACCTTGACTTTCGAGATATGAAGTAAACTTATATTTTTTTAAATAGAAAACCTAGTTAGCCATGAAAGAATGCACGGATTTGCTTAAACGCTGAAAAATTTCCTTGACGTTTAGTTGTTTAATAATTGCAAACGTCAATTGTTTAGGAAATCATGGCAAACTTTAATAAGACAATTTTTACAATATTAGCCATATCTCGGTTATTATTATTTGCTACAAATATACAAAACTATATATATTTTTGGAAAAGGTAAAAATATTGTTCTTCATATAAAGTCATGGCCAAGTAAGGTTTCCATTTAAAAAATATAAGTTTCCTTCATATATCTCGAAAGTCAAGGTCGCTAAAAAAAATTGTTTTGTCTTTAAATGAAGCGTAGAAATCTGTCTAAGAAAAGCCTTTGTAACATTTTGTTCAATTTTAATAAATAAGGAAGTTATAGTAAATTTTCTAAACCGATGAAATTTCATTTTTCTCATTACACAGGCGTTCTTTTCTCAAAAATATAGCCCAAGAGACCGATATCAGAATTTTGCTTACTATTACGATAACCGAGATACCCAGTAAAACATTCGAACTTGGTCCACCCTGTACAGCGTGTTGTATTCGCAAATAAAGTAGTTTTAAGATATTCAACCAATTGTAACATTAATTACTTAGAAATAAGAGATAAGACTCCCGTCTCGTCTTGAAAATGGTTTTCAATTTAAACAAGAAATGATTTCAAAAAAGATCAGTGATTTTTAATTTAGGTTATTTACATTGCAGTACACATATTGTTATGCACAGCGGAAGATGATTATAAACGCCGTTTCTGTTCTGCGGTTATCTTTAAGACCACAAAACATTTGTTAGACTGATGAATAATAATGCTATCAGGTTTTTAAAATTTTATAACAAATTTAAACAATTTCCAACTAATTGTTTAAAAAAAATATTTACAAAATAAAATTCAGATGTTGAAAGGAAACATAAAAATATTGATAATTTTAAAATATTTTAAAATTCTGGATAAAATTAATACCAAAATCTAAAATCTCAAAAATCTGTGAAACTAAAAAGTTGTAATCATTGAAAAGATTTTAGGTACACCGATTTTTTATAGAAATATAAAAACAAATTCAAAAACTAATTTTTAATAACGTACACTCCAAGTTATGACATGATATTTTGGTAAATTATTTTTTAAAATGTTAACTATTTTGGTTGAACATTTCTTCTGTTACTAAATAAAAGTGTAACATTAACAATATCCTCAACTAACAAGCACTCTGAGGGAAAAATTTTGCCATATGTCCCTATGTTTATTTAATGCGCAGTTTCTGAGAAAAACCTTTATGGTCACTTTTAAACTTTAGGAAAACTATTTCGTCCTTTATTTGTGGTATAAAAAATCAGATGGAATTTATAAGGAGCACTTACATTTAATCCAGTTAGAGAAATAGACACAAGTTTACTTTTTTTGCTTTCTAGTGCTAGTCTTAAGGGTATGAAACATGCTGCTCTTAATTCATGTGAAGGGTTCCTTAGCAAGCTCTGTTGGGCGCATAATAAATCTAGAAAAAATACAATTACCATTTAATGGTATAAGCAATGGGGGAATGAAATGTGCGAATGATTCTTACCGTGAGCTTCTTGGGCACTTTGTCTTAATCCTGTTAATTTTGGACCGCTCGCTTCCTTTATCAAATTTAACAAAATATCCTCCATTTTTAAAACAGTTTTTATTTAAGTAATTTTGCATTTGTAAGTAAATTCAGATGTTAACATATGGAAATCACCGCACGTTGTGTTCATTATTGAGCACGACCATTTACTGAACAAAAATCAATACTATGAGGTTTGGTTCAACAAGTGACATGAAAATTCGAAATTACACGTCATTTTTTACAAAGATTCATTTGTTCAGATGCTGTTTTGAAATTATAAGAGTGTTTTGTAATACATTCGTAATATTATTGTTGTTGGTCATGAGTTCCTTAAGATTATGTGAATGATTATTGCAATAGTTTCGTTGGCGCGTTAAGTACAGTGGCGCCGCGGAAAACAGTATGGCCAATATTAAAACAGTGTGGATTAACCTATGCGTCACGGGGTTGGAAACCCAATGAATGTTTGTATCAATTCTCCTTCTGAATAAAACATAAGGCATAAATTTGCTCAGGTAAATTATCACGAGATAAGGTTTTGAAATCTATGAAAAGATACAGGGTGACAATAATCTTCATGCGTTGTACGGGTAACTTTGTTATTATAAGAGTTACATAGTCGGTTAAATTAGCAAAGTTGGGCAGAACTTCAACACAAATTAAATGCCATTTTGACATTTGACCTACACCTTCAACTTTTTTAAAAACATTTTTAAAAAACTAAAAACAGACGATTTATTCAATCGTAAATAATTCCAGGGCTGCGTATGTGGAAATCAAAAAATGAAAGGAGTCCTGTAGATATTTTTACGTAGAATTAGGAACAATTAACTATTAAGTCATGGCACGCTTGATTTTTGAGATATAAGCCAAACTTTACTTTATTAAAATGGCAACCATAGTTGGCTATGAGTTCATAAAAAGAGAATTGTTTTTTCGTTTGATTGATGTATAAGTTGTTAGGTTTATCTTTAAAAATAAGCAAGTTACAGCAATAATATTGTATTTATTAAGTTTAATCTAAGTATCTAAGTGACCATTGAAAATACTAAAGATCACATAAATAAACTAGTGGTACTCAATTAAACACAAATAATTTAAAATATTTTTTACATTTCATAATATTTTATGATTATTTAATTACTATGAATTATGATGTTTCTGAATGTAGTTTTTTATTTTGGATCCGAAAATGGAAAAATATACAAGGTGTTTCATTAAAAAAAATTGCAGTCATTTCCTGCTAAATAGGATATGCAAAAAAAATGAAAATATCATCAATATATTCTTTATTTTTGACCATAGCCATTAAAATCAAAAATTGAGATGATTCCTGAAGATATTTTTACGAAGATCTCAATTTTGTATTGCCCATTGAGACAGGGTTACACTTACACCTACAAGACAAATGTTATAATTAAGATTTAATAGTAATATTAAGTGAAAAATTATGAAATGTAAAAATATCTTAAATTATTTGAGTTTTCAAATTTTCTATGTGTTTAATTAAGCACAGCTAGTTTTTCTTTTTAATTGCCACTTTCATTATAGTTAACAGAAACAATTATATTGTAATAACTTACTTATTTTTAAAGATAAACCTAACAACCCATACATCAATGAAACGAGAGGAAAAAAAGAACCCATAGCCAACTATAGTTGCCATTTAAAAAAAGTGAAGTTTGGTTTATATCACAAAAATCAAGCGTGCCATGACTTTTAAGATATTTTTTTCTTATTCTACGTAAACATTTCTACAGGAATCATATCACATAGGTAGGTGGTCATGGAATTATTTACCATTAAAAAAATCGTCTGTTTTTAGTGTTTTCAAAATATTTAAAAAAGTTGAAGGTGTAAGTCAAATGTCAAAATAGTATTTAATTTGTGTTGATATTCTACTTAACTTTGCTAATTTAACCGATTATGTAACTCTTATAATAACAAAGTTACCCACACAACACATGTTGATTATTGTCACCCTGTATAGAGGCTCTCCGCTTTTTGAAGTACCTACGTTCATTGTTGTAATAATACATATTCGGTTAAATGAGCCAACCACATTTTTTTCTGGCCCTTTATCAAGATATCGATATAATCGATAAACCCCCTCATCCCCTCCTGTCTACGTCATTACTTTCAGATGTCTAAATAATGATCAAGACTGACAATAATGAATAAAATGCATCACGATTGACAAGAAAACCTACGATGATTGAAAATGACAATAAAACTAAAGGCGCTATTAATACGAGGGGTGTTTTTAATAGTCGCGGAATGGGGTAAAAAGAGACTAAACGGTTCACTTATAAACCATAGTTTTATCAAAAAGAGCATCTCCATCAAGTGCTTGCATTTTTTCCAGGATTATTTCCACACTTTTTCTTTGTTTTGTGAGTAATTTAATTACTGCACGAATTTCAGTCATCCACCTTCTAGAAATAACGCCCACATTAACTTATTTTTCTGACGATTGTTAATAAACCTATCAAACAATCAGCACGAAATTTTGCTTCATGTCTTTAAATGATTATCTGATATAACAAAATATTTTTAGCCTGGCAGCTTTTTATCTTCTGTCTTATTCCGCGAATATAAAAAACACCCCTCGTACCTTAGATATGTCTTTTCTGACACAAACCTGTAAAAGACGAACCAAGCGATGAACAATGATAGTTTTATTTTACTAAGTCATTAGTGTTAAATTATAGTCCTTCATACTCTGGTGAAAAATAAATCCAGACTAGCAAAAGCATAAAATATATCCAAATAAACTGAGAAAATTTCTCATTGCTACTATGAATCCAGAAAAGGTAACTTTTGTCTTGATTTGGAAATGCTACAAGTTTCAACAATAATTGCAAGCAACAAGTGAAAAGGCAAAAAAACGAAAACGGTGCAACAACAAGACAAATAATAGTTGCTCCAAATGTTCTAAATATTTATGCAAAACACATGTGTGTTATATCCAAACTTGCAAAAATATAATAAAAACTTCATTTTGCAGTGATTCATAATTGCGATGAATTGTTTTTATTTTGTTTTCCGAGGATTTCTGCTCACTGTTTTGTTTTATAAATACGTATGTAAATCTACATAAATGTTTTTAAAAAAAATTGAAAGAAAAAAAAACGCAATTTAAAAAATTGTGTTTGACTCGGTAGTTAATAATTACAAACAAAAAATTAACCATCTTTTTATATTTCTCTTCGACACTTACATCACCCATAGACGAAATTTAATTAGTTTCTGAATAAATTAATAAACAATTTTGCATAAAAATATAAAACAAAACATCTTCCATACTCTTGAATTCCGTTTGTTGCTACATTTACATGTTCGTATAGAAAAATGTAACAACTATAAAATTATAATTCATATTTTCTCTGACAGAAAAAACGCATATCTGTTAAATGTTAAAGTATAGCAATAAATTATTTGTACCTCTTTAAATAAACAAATTTCTATTTGCATGGACAATCTAATCTTGCATCTACATAAAACAAGGCAAATACGCGTGCAAGTAAAACTAAACACATTATTTACATTGGACATAACTTAATTACATGTTGTGAAAAAGAGGCTAAATTTAAATATTTAATAATTTAAAATATCCTTTTAACAAACGACTTATCTAAATAGGTTTATCAATAATTATGAGTTTCTCAAAATTTGTTTCATGTAGTTGGCCCAAAATGTTCCTTGAAAAATATTTTCAAAAGGGAATGATTAAAATTAAATTTAAAAAGTTTCGAGTTAGTAAATGTCACTTGAAATTGGAAATACCAGTGACGTACCAAAAGGGGCAACGTAGTTGTTTTTAATAGTCATTTGTTTGAAACTTTTAACATTTTTACAAATTTCATCGCGAAATTAAAAATACTTTATTAAAATAATTAATTAGCTTGTTATGTAAAACCATCTATAACTGACGGCAGTGGCGTACGCAAGGAAGGGGATTAGGGGAATAAATCCCCCGAAAAGTTTGAAAAGAACTAAAATTATAATTACCGCATTTCAAAATTGCGCTACAGACTGCTTTTCCATACATATAAAATATATTATGTTCGTATATTTTACTCATAAATGATATTTTTGGGTACGTTTGACCTTGAAAATTTAAAAAAAAAAAATGCTTATGGCGCTGTTACTCGAGGGGCTGCTGCCCCCTGGACCCCGCGCAACTCTTTCTTACGACTCACTTTTTGTTTTTAGCCACCACAGATCATATTTTAATTGCGCCATTACCATGCCCCGTTTGCAATTATTAGTCGGTATTATTCTTGCAAAATAAAACAATAGCGCCCTCTGAAATATTTTTCTGCGTACGCCACTGACTGAGGGAAATGGATTTAAACATTTTCGTTCAAATGTAACCACATTTCAAACATTTATGTACGCACGCACTCTTGTATAATTTACTTTTAAAATTTGCAGTTGGCAACACTTCTCCATTGTTGCAGCCTTGTGCACGTCGTCACGCACTTTGTACAGATTTCTGTATTCGAAGTTGTACAAGTGAACGCGGCACATTTGGCCCCCATGAAAGTAATGCTAGTAAAAATACGACGACTGAGGCAACTACGATCGCGTTGTCGCTAGTGCTGCCGGTGACGACACGACTTTATATTTACAGTTCTAATCTCCAGTGTGTTGTCGTCAGACTTGCGATTATTATTGGTTTTAAATTCGAACTGTACGAGTTTCGTGTTGCGTCAATCTAAAAGTTGTTGCAAAATTCCCGTTTAATAATTCAGTGCCATTGCTACAGCAGTGTTATGGTTGCTATATCAAAATACTGATCATGGAAAACTTTTAATATGTAACTTAGGTATGTACCAAATATTTGACATTGTTGTCACTTTGTTTTTCATTTGTTTAAGCGCAAAATATTTTAATACGCGCGAAGTTCACTTCTCGTTTGTTTGAAAAGAAGCAAAAGTCATATTTACACTTTCGAAATTGGCAAAAGCTTGTTTTACACCTGAATATTTCGCCCACTGCTTCACTGCTGGTATGCAAAAAACGTCAAGAGTGACGTCAAGAAAACCGCCTACTCTGTCTTTTAAAAAATAAAGCTAATTTTTGTGTTATTTCAGATAAGTAGCCATGTAATGTATACGCAATGTTTTCTTCTATAAATGTTTGTTGATTGTAGCAGGAGATTTAATTTCTTTTGTCCTGACACTGTCTTGCCCTTAACATTGAAATTATTAAAGTATTTTTATTATTACCTATATAATTACAAGAATGTACAAAATTATATCGGTGAAACTGTTTCTATATTTGGTTTTCCAATAAATTATTCTTTTGTTTTGTCCTTGAAGCAATTCGTTTGATTCAATTTTTTGCACTTAAAGGCAATTTTTTATTACGTTTTGCGTGACATATATCTGTTTTTGCTAATAAAAAAACTCGATTAGTTTAATTTGTCATAACCTATTCTTTTGTTTTTTTTGCCCTTATTTGCCCGTTATTTGTTTAAATTAACGTAACATATTCTTGTCGTTTTTGCAATTGAAAAATGTTCATTTGTTTAAACTTCCATAACATATTTTTTTTGTTATCAGAACAGTATATACATTTATTTTAGTTACCATAAAGCACTCTTGTTTTTGCCCTAAAGCTTGTTCCATTACCATAACATAAAAAGTTGGTTTTTGAACAGTTTTTTAGACAGTTCAATTTTTTTACTTACCCTATCTTACTCTTAAAGAGTTTTGTTCGATTTATCATTCTTTTATTTTTTACCCTTAAAATATTTCATTTGTTTCATTTAGCATAGGAGATGCTTTTGTTTTTGTACCCTTAAAACAGTTCATTTGTTTCACTTACCATAACAATTTATATAAATAATGAAACTTAACACCAGCTTTGAAAGTAATCAAATTTTTTGTTGAATTTTTTTCTTTACAAATTGATGGTACCATGGTACAAAGTAACATTTGTTTTAAATTACAATAATTGCTTACAATAATCACGTTATTGTTGTCTTCATGAGAGACGTGATGCTTGACTGCATATCAACCTTATCTTGTTTCGTAATATTTGCTCCAATTGTTTTTCATGTGCTAGATAAAAATGCGACTATAATAAAATTTATATTTTATCGGATGTTTGTCGCGGAATGTGCGTTAAAATATGTTGTTAATGTAACAGAACTTAAATAATAGCTGTTATTTGGTATATTTTTGTAGTAGTTAAAGTATCCACCGAAATAGTGACGCATACAGTAATTATGTGGTTAAATTGTGGCAAGAAGTAAAAAAATTCCGAAAATTATGCATAAACTGGAGCGACGTGTTCTATTCGATGTGAGTATCCAATAAAATTGTTACTTACGTGTATCAAGATTACACAACGCAATGAAATTAGCTTTTAATTACGTATATCAATGGTAAAACCGTGTATTGTAAATAAATTGTTTATTTTATGCTTATTCTTTGACTTGTATTGCTGTGGAACAAATTAAAAATTTAAATTAGGAATAATTTAAATCTTTATTTTTAATTGTACGATAACTAAGCCACAATTTGTTTTATAAACGATGTCCTAACATAATGAAAATTATTAAAATGATCTTGTATTTTTGTGTGTATAAGAATTTTGTGTCTCTAAACGGATTTATGCGAAATAAATAAAGCAATTTTGCGAAATTAAATAAAGAATGGTAAGTTTAGGTTTTGAATATGTCTCGTTTTTATGCACAACAATAATTTTTCTCAAAATTTTTGTAAACTTAAATTGTTTTGTTAAATATTTTTACATTTTTGTTTGTTCTACATTGTTTCGAATATTAACATAGTTAATCAGTCAATCGTACTGGTAAATATACATAACAAACACATACTTGGTGTATAGATAAGGCATGTATTAGCACGCAAAGCTTGTAGGTTATTACGTAATAAAATGTCTGTTTATTTGGTGTACTTTAAATTAAAATACTTTTGAGCCTACACTTAACGTGGAAAATTTTTGAAAAGGCTATCCAAAATGAAAATTAATTAATTTCTATTTTCTACATGATCCTAATCATTTATGTATAAAATTGAATCGCTCTGGTTCTTGGGGTACCATAAGTATTGCGTACAAACCGACAGGCAGAAAAAATTTCAAATATTTTGAAATAGTGCGTAATCTAGTGGTTTCCAACCTTTTTGTAGCTCCGCCCCCCCTTTTTCATAATTTTTTTTTGTGCCCCCCTCACTTTTCGTAACAATCTAATTTCATAAATACTGTGCTGATAAATAAGAATTATTTAATGGACTACAAAACAATCCACCATATTCTGTATAAAGAAAGTTCTTTTTGTTTGTTTGTATTCAAAAATGATATTTTGGTAACAGCTGCGCGCCCCCCTTGCAATAGTCTCGCGCCCCCCTGGGGGGGCGCGCCCCAGAGGTTGGAAACCACTGGCGTAATCCAAAAACCTGTATTATCAATAAATTTGACACCAATATATCAACATGAAAAGTCTTTATTAAGCTGCAATAATGTTGTCAACCAGTCTCAAATCTATAAAATTTGTTTATTTTTCATGAAAAAATAACTTAAAAATTTAAATTTGTAATTAATATATCTTGTACGGTGATGAAATAGGGTTTCTTAAGGTTTAAAAGTAAGAAATAATCCCGATTGTAGTCTGAAAAGTTGACCACACTGTAACTTGACGTATAAGTTTTAATAATTTAAGTAGTTTTTGAAGATTTTATCAGTAATTGCTGATATTGCTTAGTAATCTTTGGCATTTGGTAAATGAAATTTTTGTTATGGTCAGCTCTTTTTTGTAATGTCTCAAAAGCATTATTATTCGACTATTGTACAGGGTGGTCCAAATTTGATGGGATTGCATGAGTATCTCGCTTAATAGTCAAGATAGAGAAACGGTTAAGTTACCAAAAATGTGCAGGTTTTTGAGAAAAACTTAGAACCGTTTTTAAAATATTCTATCATTTCCGATGTTTCTTGTTTTTTTTGTTTTCACCGCCTACTTTTTGTTTTTCATCTTTAAAAAAATTAAAATACCTTTGTAACTTGCGTATTATTAAAAATAAATACATCAGCCCTTACATATTTGAAAAGGGAAAAAAAATAAGTAATTTAAATAGGTCATAGCCAATGATAGCTTCCATTTTAAAAAACGAGAGTTTGTGTCATAACTTTTTTACGGCGAGCGTAAACAAATTTTTTAGTACTATCAAAATCTACATAAAAATATCTAAAAATAATCCTTATAAACTTTTTTGATATTTAAAACAATAAGGGAGATATGACACATTATAAATATAAGGGGAAGTTTTTCTTTAATAACTCAAAAACCGGAAATGATAAAATATTTTTGAAAACGGTTCTGCTTTTGTTTCAAAAAAACTGCACATTTTTGGTAATTTAACCGTTTCTCTATCTTGACTACTAAGCGAGATACCCATGTAATCCCATCGAATTTGGACCACCCTGTACAGGGTGTACCAGCCAATACGAATTATACGATAGCTCTTTTATAAGTAAACATTTTAAAGAGTTTTAGATAAAAGTTTTTGTATTAATTTATTTGCTACATGACCCAAAATTTAAAATTATTTTTAATTAGGTACCTATAGAGTGTTTTGTTTTTGCGCACCGATACGTGACTTTGCTTTTTTAAATGGTATACCCTGTATAGTTTGTAATTTGTAGGTGCAAAATTAAATTCTTTTTCTAAAATGTATAAGGTCTTCTGCGCCTAAAGTCAATCGTTTTTGAGTGGTATAAGTTTTTATGACAATATTGACAGGACTCTAAAGAAATATTAATATTTCACAACTTAATAATGTCAGAAAAACTTCCTTTGAAACTTTACTCAACAATAGTGTCATAGTGATTGCTGACTATTTAAAATTGTAAAACAATACACAGGGTGCCCTCCCCATTTGGTAAAACTTCAAACACAAACAAGTCAATTTTTTTAAATGAAACCGTGTATATTTTAAATTAATTATCCTTACAAACTATTAGGAATCATTTATGTCTAAAATTAATATTTCTTGAGTTATTGCGGTTTTCGTGTACGCGTACCGTACTTTGGTAAACACTGTTTTGGACTATTCAATTACAGGAGAAACTTAAGTGTTGATTTTTTAACTGCGAATTGTTCCACAATTAAACGTAACTTAACAACGTACTTGTTAATTAGCAATTCTCAATGAATCACATAGTACGCTTTGGCATTTTGTTATAACCCAACGTCATTAGCATTTGTTACTAACTTGTTTATTTCATGGATAAATAGATTTTTCATGCAGCATCGCTAATGCGTCAAAGTTCGAATAATAAACCGTATTATAACTCCAATTATTACGCTGCTAATCGAAATCACAACTATAAATCTATATTAGCAGCGACATATTTTTTAAAGACTTTTAATCGAACGTTTATTACCAAGTAGTTAAATGGAACCCACGCACTTGACAAAACAATGCCCACCTCCTACTGATATGCATTTTAAAACACATTCCGAGAAAATTTTATTTTTCTCGTCCCACTTGTTCGAGTATCGCGTCCCAAAATAATTATGCAGTATTTTAGTTTAGGTCACGATGGAATCCACTTATATTTTTGTAATAAATTATATCACATATCAGAGATAGCATCAAACAATAAGATAATAATTTCTTAAGCATTAAATAGACGGTATAATTAAAATTTACGATTGAAATTGTGTTGTTTATAATTGTAAAGTTATTTTAAATGCAAAATATTTTTTTCCATTATTTTTTTTTACGGAATTTTTTGTTAAGGATTTTTCGGTGATGAAACTGGTTAGTTTTTCTTGAAAATGTAAGATGCAGCGAACCTGAACAATAATGATGAAAGGTGAAGGTTACTGTAGTGTAGGCAGTCCAAGATTATCTTAATTCTGAATCATATTTTATAATAAATAACAACGTTTTTGTTGTATTAAAAATCTGTTTCCTCCGCCTATCAGCGTCGTTATAACGGTGGCGTCACCGACTTGGGAGCAGTGGCGTACGCAGGGGGGATTAGGGGGATAAATCACACCCGAAAATTTAAAAAGGACTAAAATTATACATAGGGGAGACCGGGGATAAAAGTAACACGGGTAGGTTGTAACAGTGCCTATAGTTTCTTTAATTTTTGTTTTATATCGCCCTAAACGCTTTTGCAATGTTAAGTTACATCCAGCTCCCTACCTACATTGCTAGTTTTCATCTGTCATAGAGGTTAACTTTTTGCCAGCCAGAGTCACTATTTTCCGCCTAAAAGTTACTGCGTTGTCTCATCCGTCGAGTAACTTTTAGGCGATCTCTCAAATAGGAACAAAAAAGTACCTATATTATTTTGTTCTAAATTTAGTTGGCTATTGGTGGATGCAATACAATTTGACGTTAGAATCGTGGTTAATTGTGGATTCCCTGAATATTTTTTTTGTGTACACTTGGGGTCAAAAGTAACAAAGTGTTACAACCAACCCCAATTAATGTTTTCACTTGCAAATGTTCACTCTTAGTACATAATTGGTGGCTTTCTTCGTAGATGAGAATATACAAGAGTTGTCGGAATAATTTTCCAGTTTGTTGTATCTTTTTGATTCACATTTTTAAAAATGTACTTATAATCTTGGCAAACCTGGTAACTGCAGTCCCAAATTATTAAATTATAAAACTCAGTATATAATATCGGTTTAATGATGGAAATGTATGTGAAGCTAAATCATTTCTTAAAAAGCATTTTAAATTATAAAACCTATGTAAATTGGTAAGATCTGGTACTTTTGGTTTTCCTACCAGCCGCCATTGTTTTTATTCTATTACCTTAATATTTATAACTTAATATAAACAAAGCTTTAACCAACCCAACTTAACCTGACCCTCTTTTACTGATTTAATGAATAACGGTCAGTTTAAAGAGCGGTTAGATTTTTAAAAAATAAAACAAACAGTTATTATGATCCAGTATAAATTTAATAATTTGGGACCGCCCTTACCTCGTATGCCATACTGTTTACTTATCATTTTGTATTGTACCAAAGATATATTTTTTTATTTTTTCATTTTGCTAATGTGTATTTTTGAATAAAATATTAATTTTGTTGATGAATACTAATATATTAACCCACTACTTATGAGCTGTGTAAATTATTTTTCCGTTACAACTTACCCCAATCATTGTTACTTTTAGCCCCAACGTTGAGGTTGAAAGTAACAGCTGTCTTACTAAGGAAAATTTTTTTTTTCCAACAGTTGCTTTAAGAAACACACGAAATAAATATCTTGGAAGCAAGACAAATGTCCAATCTATCATTAAACCAATTTGGATGTAAAAAATTTGTAATAATCTATGAGAAATTAAATAAAAACAAAAAAATGTTACTTTTATCCCCGGTCTCCCCTACCGCATTTCAAAATTGCGCGACAGACTGCTTTTCCATGCATATAAAATATATTGTTTGTTTATTTTACTCATAAATGCTATTTTTGGGTACGTTTGACCTTGAAAATTTAAAAAAATTACGTTATGGACGCCCCTCCACTCTTTCTTGTGTCTAGTCCTCCTAGATCATTTTCTAATTTTACCATTAGGTACCTTTCCCCGTTTCAAATTAGTCAATATTATTTTTGCAAATTAAAACAATATCCCCCCTGAAATATTTTTCTACGTACGCCACTGCTTAAGAGTGGTTTTGTTTCAGTTGTTTCATTTCTCCGATTGTTTTTCCCTATGTGCACTAAGATCGCTTACTCTATCCTCCATTTTCTCACAGTTCTTTTTACATTTTTTCTTGTTGTATATTATGTTTGTTTTGTTAAGACTTTCACTGTTCATTCTTCGCACGTGCTCGAAGTATAATGACTGTTTTCTCCTAATTTCCTAATTATTTCCAACTCGTGTTTTGTTTGCGCATTGCTTTCCTTAAAACTAACATTTTAATAGCTTTACTTTTTGTTACAAGCAAAGTGCTTGTATTTTTTGTACCTGCTGTAAAGTTTCACTTGAAATGTCTGCAAAATTGTTGGCAACAGTGTAGAATGTGTCTTATCACAGGATAATTACT